>JAPYZE010002088.1:0-31086 GCA_030522805.1 Leptomastidea abnormis
ATATATATATATATATATATATATATATATATATATATATATATATATATATATCGTTTTGCGCGTTACGAAACGATATTGCCCCGCCAGGCATATATATATATACCTATATCCTTGCAAGCGTTCGCGTTGTAATTCATTCACGAAACGATGCATAGGTACTCCTCTCCTCTATTCTACTTCTCGTTTTTACAATAACAACAAGCAAACGAGTATACAGAAGAAGAGTAGGTATAGATACACGTGATGAGGTGCGATCCACTGCTGAAATAAAACAATACTGTAGCTGCAGCAGCAGCAAGCAGTACCATCAGCACGAGCAGAATTGCCGGAGGGCGCGGATTTCCATTTGGCGCGTGACGGTAGATCCGAAGAACAGCAGCAGCAGCTACTCTCCAATATATATGTGTATAACGATTGGAGTACATGGTGTGGGTACCTATAGGTACTATAGCAAAGTAAAGTCAAGAGAAGCGACAAACGAACGAGTGGTGAACGAACGAAAGAACGATTCGTGTTGTATGTAGGTACTGCAGCTTTGGAGATTCACCACGTATTACCTTTAGTCTAGTGAAGCATAGGTTGTAAAAGTGCAGTACTGAGAGGCCCGAGGGGCCTTTCTCTCTTTCTTTTCTCCTGTTTCTTTTTTTTTTACCGGCATATGCCGTGCAACGCGAGCTTTAAAGCCTCAACCCGCGCGATAACAATGCTGAGAGAAAATAAGTAAAGTCGGTCTATCTCGTATAGGCTGCCACAGAGAGCGAGAAAGAAAGGAAGAAAGAAATAAAGGCCTTTTCTTCAATATATATACGTATATATATATAGTCTTGTATAGATATAGTGTATATATATATTCTCTTCCGGCCTTTATTGCTCAGCCAAGTCACGTACGTGTGACTTTTCTTTATGGCTTTACGATCGTCCGATCCGTCGAGTAGAGAGAGAGAGAAAAAGAAAAAACGGTGCCTGAATTCACCCCCTCGAGAGTTAGCCGGCCTATATACTTACCACCCCTCGGTTACTACCTCCAACCCCCTCTTTGTATCTGTATACTTGCTTTGTTTTTGATTTGTCGCCCTGGCATTTTTACGCTCTCCTCCTCGACGAGTAGGCAGTAGTAGTAGTAGTAGAGTGAGTATCGATCGGAGCGTGTGCCAGTTGTCTTATTCTCTCTTTTCCCCCTTATTCTGCAGACGATGAGGGCGTGAGGTGCTTCTTCTTCTTCTTCTTTTTCTCCCTTTTATGTGCTTATTTACAGCGACGATAAAATTTTTTATTACGTAATGGCATAGTCCCTGTGTGTGTGTGTGTAGTCTGGTGTGTGTGGTACATTTGCGAGACGCAGGTGCATATGGGCTTAGTTTCTTCTCTCTTGTTCTCTTTCTATTTTTTTCCTCATTCAATAGTCTGCAACACACATTGATGCTGTTGTAATACAATGTGTCATGCTTTTATCTTTGAACATTGCTGCTTTGATGAGTTTATTGAAGGAGTTTAAAGATAGAGCTGGTTATTTTCTTTTCTTTTTTTCAATAATAATTTTGAAATATTTTTTTTTGCTTGAATGACTTTGTGCTATTTTGAAAGATGTTATTTTTCAAAAATTCACTTGTGTGTTAAATTTTATTTTTTTTCAAGTAACACCTCATAAAATGCAAAAATTACGATTATTTTTCAAATAACTTGATAATCAATAATTTTTATCAAGCTTGTTAAAACAGTCGATAATCAATTATCCAGTTATATACCGTGTATAAAAAAAAAGTGTCGACATATTGCGAGAAATTTGATTAATTTCATCTTTACACAAAGCATATTTAAAGTTGAAAAAAAAAGGGGTACTTGAAATATGATAAATGCAACGTTGAAACAGCTTATAGATAAATATATTCCGCATGTATATCACATTTACGCTCGAATAAATAATTCGTAGTAAATGAAGTGTGATACGTATATATATATATATATATATACATGTGAAGATGAAAAGATATGAGAGCTCAAGCCAAAGGGCCCAGTATGCGTATGTATGTGTGTCACAATTAGATATACAACAGCAGCAGCAGTAACAACGATTTCAAGCCCTCCGGCTAATTCCATCCGATCTCTCGTCTCATCGCACAGCTATTCGTTGAAAGCGAGTCGAGAGTATAGTAGAGAGGGCAAACGCCCGCGTTACATCTGTTCGCTCTTTCTCTCGTCTAGCCGTCGCACACGTATATATATTCCAGCTGTAAGCCATACACACACATACACACATATATTATATACAGCTACCTCAGGAATTAGCGCCTGCCTCGGGGGCTTGACGAGGACGCGCGCATTACGGAACACAAGACGTCAAGTTTTCTCTTTCTCTCTATTTCTCTGTATTATATGTATTTATGTATATGCCCCGAGTGCAATGCAAACTCACTCACAGATCGAGAAAAGCAGCTCTTTTATACAAAAGCCGAAAATCTCCGTTCACGGATGTACGCATTCCAAAGTTGAAACGTGTATATATGTATGTGTGCGCGAGTCCTTGAGGAAAGGAGAGGTGAAAAAATAGAATAGGTATTGAGGGGATGTGAGAGGAGGGATGATCCGATAGGGACTAAAAAGCAACCAGGCACTCTTCTGAGCTTGAGCTGGCCGATTTTCGGATTTCCCATAGTCAAACGGATTAGCTTGAATGGATCAACTGGTGGGAGAGAAAGAGAGAGAGGGCAAGGGAAATATGTGTGTATGCTGGTAACGAAATCGTGTTATGGAATTTGGCTGATGGGATTCTCTATTCTTTGTGTTTATATATATCTATACCAGCAGCTATGTTTTTGTGTGACAATGTTATTACCGATCTTCAAGAATTTTCAGGTCGAAAAAAATACACTCTGTCTCTCTACCTGAACGATGTTCGTCTTCCATTCTTCAACCTCGTCATAATTATTTTGTTTAAAAACAGCTGTAGTACCATACACATATACTTATATACTTTACTCTGACGTATGTTTGGACGACAAATATTTCAATTCACTTGACGTACCTACGTCGTCGAAGTAACGAGAAATATTCCACAATGTGCGTGGGATATGATGAAGAAAAAAAATGCAGTTTCTTCTTTTTGTCGTGGCAACGTTATTCCTTTGGTCGTACAAATTAATTATGAATAAGAAAGTCGCATCACGCGCAAAATATTTACTGCGCACAGCAGGTGACGTTTATTTTTTTATAAAGATAGGGCTTACAGGGAATAACTACAGAGACAAATCTCGACTTGTTTTATTCACAGTATAGCGCACAGCTTCATGCAGCAAAAAAAATTTCAAATTTTCAAGTTTTATGGGTCAAAAAAAAAGCAAAAAAGGCTTATTATAACACGTGTGTAATGAAAAGCAAGAGAGAAAGAAAGGGAGAGAGACCAGGATAATTATCCTGATCGTCTCATAATGATTATTTATGCCATTCAGCTCGCACGCGAGAAGAACCAGCAGGGAAAAGAGGGGATGATGAGGGGGGGGGGGAAAGGTGTGTATGAGCAGGAAACGCGCGACTGTGAACAATTGGTCTCTATAGGGACAGGTATATACATGCACGTATATAATCGTCGAGGAAGAGAAGAAAAAAAGGATCTCGAAGAGAAAAGAAACGTGTAGTAGCAGGGGGGGCGTACAACGGAATATAAAGGCGAATCGAATAAAGTGGCCCGGTGGTAGTCGTATAGTAGGTATAGCGTGTGTTCTCTTTCTTTCTTATATTCGCGGCCGAGTTTCTCTTGAACAACACAGGGGAGTTTGAGATTTTGGCATCTACGGAAGAGAAAGATGTATTATATGCGGTTGTAAGGCGTGAGAGAGAGAAAGAGAGTCTTTTGGATACACATATGTATAAAAGAGATGCGAGCACGTGCGAATGCCACGGCCTCCTCGTATAAGCTACTATGCGGTACCACACGGTCACGAACATGTGAAGTCGAAAAATGCGGCATTACATCCAAAAGAAGTTTCGAATGAGGGATATATAAAAAGAACTAACTCTGAAGTTTCGTGACTACACGCTTATGCTGCTGCTGATGCTACTACTCCTCTGCTGTTACTGATGATCCGCGCAGACTGTAATTTTCGGACGGCCGTACACACGTTTTGCGCGTTTATAATGACGCGCGATGCTGCTGCTGTTCAAGGGAAAAAAGGGTAATTGGGAATCGGACATATACTATAAACTCCATGTGTGTGAGTATATGTATGTATGATTGCTGTATACAGAAGTTGAGAATCTGAGAGAAAGAAAGAAAGAAAGAAAGAGGTAACTTATCTTTTCTATGGTGGTGGTGGTGTTGAATGAAATTTCCGGTGTGCGCGTATAATACCTATCCGATAATTGAAATAATTTCTAGAGGCTGAAGTTTTGCTGAGAGTGCCATTAGACGAGAGAGAAAGAGAGAGAGAAAAGAAAAAGAAGAAAAAGAAGAAAACGTTGCTGCTGATAATAAAATGTTGAACGACGTGTGCGGATGGATAGAAGGGCGAGGTTGTAAAAATGTATGTCTGTGTGTGTTGGAGGAGAAGAAGAAAAAGTAAGTGAAGGCAAGAGCGGAACGAAACGAGAGAAAAACGAAGCAATTGGATATAGAGGAAAGAGGAGGAGGAGAAGAGCGTATACCGATCTATGCGCAATCGAGAGAAAAATCGGAGCGCGCAAGAAAACTTTTGCAAGTAAGTGCAGCTATATAAGAGAAGTGCAAGTGTATGAGAAAACGAGGACATAAATACAAAGAGAATGAGAGTAGCTTTGGCGAATATCATCCCTCAAAGAAGAGAGAAAAGAAAAGAAGCTCGTCGTCTCATCGAGGATCACTAGGTGTATATACTACCTTTACGCGTAATAAGCTACGAAAGAGGAAGGAGCTGAAAAGTGAAATGTAATGAAAGATCGCGAATGCTTGGGAGGTAGAGAGAGAGAGAGAGCCAAGGGGAGGCATCATCGCTCGTTCTCGCGAGCAAGGATTTCTGCGTGGCTGTGGCTGTATGCAGGCCTCGCTGAGCGAAAGGTACAATAGAACCCAACGAACAGAGGAAGAGAATAAGAGAGTGATGAAGATGAAGGAGAGGACGTATAGTATAGTAAGAAGAACGTATTGCTGGTAAAGAAGAGAAGGAGGAGGAGGAGGAGAAAGAGAAGGTGGAAAAATAAAAAATAAAAAGCTGCGAACTAGCGTGTGCAGGAGGAAAGATGGAGAAGCGATGGACCAGCTGGGTCCCGTGCTCGTACGACCGAGAGAAGATCGGCTCCGAGTGAGAGAGAGAGAGGGAGAGAGAAAGAAAGAAAGAGCTGCATCAGCAGCAACAGCAGCAGCCTGAGCCCTTTTCTTTGTTCGAAGCCGCGCCTGCGCGTAAAACTTGCTCTTCGAGAGAAAAAGACGCCGGACTCCTCCGACTTTCTTGCTGCTTGATTCTTCTTCTTCTCCTACTTCTTCTCGTTCGTTGGCCGTCCGACAGATCGGTTAGCTATATAGAGTTACCTGAGAGAGAGAGAGAGAGAGAGAAAGTCCTGCGCGCGGTATAGTCTGGCCTCGACTATATCCCTATATATATATTCTCTCCCTCCGCGAGGGCAAGAGGAACGACGGAGGACGATCGTATAAGGAGGGGGGAAGAAAAGAGGGAAAGAGAGGGACGCGCTAAGCAGGTGGTCCCAGTTTCAGTCCCATTTTTCGAGAGCAACGCACACATACGTAAGCTCAACCTCACTCCAAGTTCCCATTCCCACACGAACGAACGAACGAACGAACAAACATACGCGCGTGTGTGTGTATGTGTATATAAATCCACTAAATTTTTTAGTGTATGTGTGCACCGTTTATGTGTACAGTCACTCTTGTGCGAGCTCGATCCTGAGACGTCGATGATGAGCCTATACCTATATACCTCCATATATATCTACTCTCTTGACGACTATACTCTTCCTCTCACTCCTCTCGATATTTTTGCTTCGTCGTGTATATGGCAAAATGTGCTTTATGTATATATGCTTCTGCGTGCGCGATATTCTATAGAGAGAGAATCGACTCTTCTCAAGGATCTTATTCAAATTTTTACGAGCTGATAATAAAAGCGCTACTTGAGCTAATAATCGTTAACGTTGATGGAGCTAAGAGAGAATTTTTAAAACGATCGCGTCAGTGATTTCATTTAAATTTTTTTTCTTCTTTCTTTATTTTTATTTAATGAATATGATGTGCGGAGTTAACTATACCGTTTAAGGTTGTTGATTTTTTCCTTTTTTTTTCTTCTTACTGTTGATTAGAATTAATAAATTTAGTGACCGTATATATTTGACTACAAGTAAAATCTATGAACTTCATATTAAAATTATGTTGAATATGCATAAATTGGAAAATTAATTATCATTTTTAGAAATCAGCTGGATTTTCATAAATTTGAAATTTTAGAGCAGCTGCTGCTTGTGATTATTATTTTCCGTTAAGAGAACCGAGAATAAAGTATGTGTGTGTGCTCGAGTATAAGCGGGTTCTTTCTCACTCGAAATCTCGTTTTTTGATGACGAAGGGTCGAATGGATGGCCGCGACGACGACGACGATGATGATATAGTGGGAAAAGTGGACTGCTTTATGTATCTCGCTCGGGAAATCGGATGGAGTGTTTCAACGCTCGACTTGCTATCCGCCCCGAAAATCATTATTGATTCACGCTTAATGGGAGCTTTTAGAAAAAAATTTTTTTTCTCTTCCTTCTCTTTAATCTTGTGGTCGGTACATTGTCGGCTTTTCTTTATACTTATTTTTGGAATGAATAGGAGGGTGCAAAGGCTACGCCCAGCACTAACTTGTTCTTAAAAGCGTTGATCTTGATTTTATGAACGATAAAAATTTGAGTGGGATTAAAATTTGACATTTCAATATTTAGCATTTATTTATTTATTTTTTAATTTTAAATTTGTAAAGAGTACAATTTTTTAAAAATAGAACCAATTATTTAAAAAAAAAAGGAAAAAAAAATAATTATCGAGATCAACTTAATTAACGCAGCAGTGCTATTCGTGAAAGAGCATCAAATCTTGACCCCAATCGGAATTTCTTTTTAAAACCAACAGTCAGAAAATTACGGATAAAAAGAATATATCTACACAAGCATAATAGCCTAAGGCAAAAAGGATGTCGCACGTCATACTTTTTTTTCTCTTCCAACAGGAAAGTTATGTGGCGTAAAACTCGTTTCGAAACAATGTCAATAGAATTCACGAAACCGCAGAAATGACGAATAATATTAAACACCTGACTGAATATTCACCTATAGGTATAATATAGAGGCTCCCATATATACTTTTCAACATGAGAAAAAAAATAGAGAGAAATAAGTCTCGTACTGCAAATTTTTCCAGTCGCACCGACAGTGCAAAAAAACCGTGAAGTACAAAAATCCTCGCATAAATACAAGAGCTGAGCAAATTTACTCGTCTTTCCAACATGCACACCTTGTATCTTGCCAAAGCTATATATGTGTATAGTACCACTATACTGCAGAGAGTGCAATTTTCCCCCTCATCAAATTTTTTCCGCAAGCTTTCCTAGAGAGAAAGAGAGAGAGATGAGTGTCAATAGAAACTTTTCTTCTCCTTCTATCTCTCGGCTGGAGACAAGCGGTTTGTATGTCGCGACAAGAGTGTACAGTCTGTCTCTCTCAACTTACTTGCACTTACGCAACAAACGTTGGCGTGCAAATGCAATTAACGATCCTCTTTCTCGCGCACGGCGCGAAAGTCACGAGCGCGCCCGAGAGTCAACAGACGGAGTCGATAGGGAAAGAGAGCTGTTGCTGCTTCTTCGCACTCGGTACAACTGCATGTAGAAGGTTGGGAGGAAAAAACGCATTTTTCCGAACTTTGCTTCTGCAACTCCACTAAATAAGTATAGTAAGGCGAGGAGGCAGGCGCGTGTCGCATGTGCACACATGTGTCTGCGGCTCGGATTTTGTTTTGTATTTAAATCACGCCCGAGATGGGGGAGGCGAGAAGTACGTATGTACACATTATGTACACACATAGAGCAATGGAAGAACTTTCTCCTTAGCCTGGGGGGCTTTTTTATCGAGGATACAGGTACTGCCGAGCGCATTGGTCCACGATGAGTTGTATAAATAGGTATGCTGCTGGGTGTGAATATTCTCGCGGGATCGGCCATTATCCAAGCTCTGCATCTTCCGACGTGCGCGCAATATAATTGCGCTCCAGCAGTATTACTTAGCTGCCTCGGGCGGCGTAACGAGCGGCCGAGAAAGAGAGACTGTCACCGTCTCTGGCTTATCGGGTATATACATATATAGTGTACTCTCTGCGTGTGTACACGCCTATATTATCTCTGCTGCGTATGTATACGCGTGTCTATTTACTCTCCGAGTTGCAAGTTTTTTTTTTATTTCTTTATTTCTTCTTTGCTGAAGACGGATTTTTACTACATCTAACCGCCCCTCGGGTGAACTCGATAACGCCAGAAAGATATGTATGGGGGTATGGCTATAGACTGAAGAGAATATAACGTGTTCTGATTTATGCGGCAGCCGCGATGATGGGAACGGAAATTAATGCGGTGCGGAGTTCTCTTTCTCTCTCTCTCTCTCTCTTTCAAAGTCTAGCGCTGAATTTTAATAAGCCCAGCTCTGGCACGTAATATCGGTAATATTCTTCTTTTTTATATTCTGCATTAGTAATATAATCTCCATAGGCAATATATGATTTAGAGATGCTACATTGAATTTCTTAATTTTCCTGATTTTTAAATTCTTTTATAACTTTTTATTATTATTGGCTTTTTAAAAAAAATGGCTATTGTAAATCTGGAAATGATATTTGCAAGTATAGAGAAAAGTGCGGAAAATTTAAATTGACGTGAAAAATAGGACAGGATTTATGAACGAGTGCTGCAATTGAATTGGCCAACTATATAGCTTCAAGCGCACCCCACGCGTTCCAAAGCTTCGTTCTTATACATATACACATACACCTATTTCTTTTTTTGTTTTTCTCTCTTCTAAGAGGTTAATGTTTTATTGATTTGTAGTCGCGAGCCACAATTAGATTCGGCTTAGATTACGAAATAACACCACTGCTGCTGCTGCTGCTGCTGCTGCTGCTGCTGTTGTTTCTATTGCTGCTATTGCCACGCATATATTAAATCTCACATTGTATGCGAATTTTCTATGTATGATATACTAAGAAAAACGATTTTTAACGCGTGTCATAATATCAGTCGGATTATAAATCAAATCTTGTTGTTGTCATACATAACAACGTATATAATATACGTACACACAATATTATAGTGAAAAATTAATGTCTGCAATTAACTTAATATAATACTCCGCATGGTATCATATACGTATATATAGATGTACAGAGAGAGAGACGAGATCATCAGGACAATTAGCAATAATCGGCAAATTAAATAAAATAGCCGCGAAGAATAAACAAGCCATGCACGCTGCTGCTTAATTTATATATCGCGCGACCGCAGCAGTCTTCACGATGTTTTAATCGAGTGCTCGCTTGCTTGCTTGCTATATATCTATACAAGCTTCGCACGCGTAATTCCATTGTCTGAAAGAGGAACGCGCTTAGCAATATCTCGGTTCTCCACTGCACTACGGGGCAAAAAGCCGTAAATCAAGCGTCCGGCTTCATTCAGCAATGAAAATTCCTCCTCCTCCTCCTCCTCCTCCTCCTCTTCATTTTATATATTCCCTATATATTGCCTACCTCCACAGTACTCTGGGTATATATATACATGCACTGGGTCCAAGTAGGTCGGACAGTGCGCTTGTATAATTTATTCGAAAACGAAAAATCGCCACTCGCTTGCTATTTGGCGTCCGAAGGTCGAACGATGAATACCGAGTGTGTATGTGTGTATGTGCTTCTCGTCACCGCGAGTAGTATATGTACCCCGTCGTTCCTCGTAGGGGAAAATCACTATACTCTTCAGATGCCAAGCCAACGTAAAGATTCTCTCTTCTTTCTCTTTTTTTTTCTATACGACTTGGTACCCGCAAGCATACTGGGGAAGGCTCTGCTTGTATAGAGGCATTACAGTGCGCTCGTTGAGCTTGGATAAAGGTGAAATTGTCGCTCCGATTTTTTTTTCTTTTTCTCCTCTTTTTTTTGCTTCTTCTGAGAATCGAGTTTGCTTTGCACGTGCTATAGGCCGATGTGCGCATCTATCACAGCTAGTTTGCCAATTGTTTTTTCTTTTTTCTTTCTTTTCGATTTGCATTATATTCTCATAGCAGCAGCATCAACAATACGTATATCCTATCACCGCAAGTTTCGTTGAATTTTAAATACGTCAGCGTAATTTGACGTTTGTTTCGTGATTTCATATGTGAGCTAGTCATTATATTAATAAAAATTTTTCAAGTACAACCTCTCAACTGTACAGTAATTGACCTCACAAATAAGTCCTTATACCCTCCAATCAGAACTTGAAAAAAAAAAGAAAGAAAGAAAATGAAAAAATCTAATTACACACCCGAACACACCTCATCAGACTCTCTCATATAGCTGCATATTTACCAACAACTTATACACACGCTCATTACGCATATAGATATAGCCACACCTCGTTACCACTCTACTCTAAAAATAAATCAACACCTACGCCTCTCTCTCTCGTTCCGTAGTAAGCTGAGAAAAAAAAATCAACGCTTATAGTAGCTTCTCCATTCTCTCGACTCGATTTTCAATTCGGTAGCATATGTATGATGCGCTGCTGACGAGGCTTGCCGTAATTGGTTGTAGAGAAGCATATATAGAGAAGTGCACGCGCGGGAGTCGTCGACCGTGGCGTAAAAATGTGCCGTGTACGAGGAGTCATTTGTGTGTGTGTATGGATGTGTATTCGAGGTCAAGCCTCGTATCTACACGTATATGTGTGTAGACGCGAATCATTTTTCACCAAGAGTTGCTGAGGATTTGACGCGTAAAGCTACTACTGTCCGCGATTGCATTGTTGGGATGAGAGTTATACTTGTCGAGAATAATATACTGTACTCGATTCGTTAACCGAATGGCCTCGCGTGCAGAGTATAGATACATGTGGTAATCGACTGTTTTGTTGATGAAAATTCAATGTTAAATATTATATGCCTACCTAGCTATTCATACATATATATGGGAGTGTAATATTAGCTAAAATATATAGGGGTAGCTTATAATCCGAAGCGGAAGTTGGAAAAATCAAATGAATGAAAATTCAATAACCATCGTGCTTTTAAGGTGAAACGAAAAAATATGTAGTACCTATACGAAACTTAGCACAGGCACAAGCAAATAATATGATGATCGTTGACCCTCCCGCGCTTGTCTGCTCTGCTGTGGCTGTGGCTGCTGCTGCTGAGGTATGGAGAACGAGGAAGAAAAAGGCGCATTATGCGATCTCTCTTGTTTTCTTTTCTCCCTTTTTCTGTTTACGAGCAGATGAAATTCGATCGAGGTTGTACTTCTTTTCTCTTTCTTTCTTTCTTGCTTGCTTGCTTACGTGCTCGGCTCTTTCGTTCACTCTCGGTGAGCAGGTCATTTTTTTTCCGGCTCGCGGGTTTAAGGTCCCCCTCCCTTCCCTTCTTCTTCTTCCTTGCTCTCCCTGTGGGAGAAGCTTTATTTGCGTGGGGCTGGTTTCTCTCTCTTGAGTAAATTGAAAAAGGATCTGCACCTTTTTAACGGCAACAGCAGCTACGATATATTTTTTTTTTTTTTTTTGATGGCGTTGAACGAACAATCGGAATTTTGCGCTTCGTGGGATTTAAAGCTTTGCTGGTTAATTTTTGTTCGCAACTTTAATATTATAATTACGTTTTGTGATTTACCTATAGATATAGTTTGTGGTAAAAAATCCAAATAGAAACCTTTGCTGTACCAACCTGCAACAAATAAAAAAGAAATTTTATTAGATTAGCGCATAAAATATTTTCATTTAAAATTTAAAACAAAGCATTATTTTTGCATTTTGTTTTTTTTTCGCTAAATTGAAAATGTAGAGGACGCGTGCTTTTATTCGTTGTATACAATTATAGACATTACAAATTATCTACGCTAATCGAATGTGTGTAATGATATCACCATCTCGTATATTTTTTGGTTTACGTAATGCGCACTAAAAATTTTTCCTGAATAACGTATAATGTTTTATGATTGCCGCTGTATACGTCAATCAAGTAAACCTCTCAATCTTATTCTTCGCTAAAATAAGATGTTTTTGCCATTATCTTGTAAAGTAATATAACGTAAATTTACAAGTTTCAAACTAAGTGCTTGTAAAATTTTCAATAAATTATACAACGTCTCTATATTTCAGATTAGTATTAGTTTTACTTTAAAGAAAAAAAAACATTGTGCCGACTTGATGGAACTCCTGCTAAACAAATGATAATACCAAAGAGAAAGTTATATTTATTCAGGGCAAAGGAAATTTATACTTTCCCTCGAGAGCTGCTTAAGAAAAAGTCATACCTAAAATCCACTTGAATAAAACGTTGCTGAGCGAGTCGTTTTAAAATCGGTGCGACACAACGCAGCAGAGAGGAAGAAGAAACAGAGTAGAGAGTAGGTATATATGTCTTAGAGCGTATAGTATATGTGTGCGTGTGTGTGTTCACGCGGCTGGTATCGGTGATAAATTGAGGGCACGTGATGGGACAATGCGGATTTATCGTGGAAAAAGGAGAGGCTTATATTTTATACGTAGATATATATGTATCGATGAAATTGAATAGCTGCTCGCGTTGATGGTCGTTGTCGTAGTCGTCTTAGTCGTCTCATATACTCATTGCGCCTGGCTTTTCTGACGTCATTTATATTTGCTCCTCCTCATCGTCATCCTCGTTTTGCGTTGCGCGTTAAAATGGTGTTTTGCATAAGTGCCCCCTCACCCCCACCTCTCCCCTATTTATCGCTCGTTTTGTGCGGGAACGAACAATAGTTCGAGCATTATATTGTATGCATGCATGTGTTATAAGCTATCCGCAGTAGAGTGATATCGAACATTTAGAGCAGAATTATAATTTTATTTCTTTCTTTTCGTTTTTTTGTTATATTCTTCGTTTTTTAATTCCCTTCTTTATTGTTTCACGTTGCATGAGAGGTAGTTATATATTATAATCTAATCTGGTCCGTCAACCTATTATTTAGATCTTTTCCTGCTTGTTTAACATATTATAATCCAAACGATTTTCGTATTGTATTCAAAGTGTATGTGTATGTGTGTGTGTGTGCCTTTAGCTCTTGAAATAAATGTGTAGAATATAATATAGTTGAAATACACAAAGAATCTCTCTCAATAGCAATCAATAGAAACAGGTTTTGCTCTGAGAGTAACGTTATCGTATTCTGCATAAGTAGCACCTCCATCATCACCACCACCTCCATCAGGTACATAAGTACGGAAGCTCAGAGTCATTGTCGTCTTCGTCCATTTGGCTGCAATCGAGCCACCTCAAATCCCAGCTGCTCATTTCTCATTTCCTCGTCTGGGAATCACGGGTTAATATAATCCCGATGCGGAGTTGTTCTATATCGTACAATAATAATGTACTCCTCCTGCACATTCTTGCCAGCACACTTTCCTTTAATTTCTCGTTTCTATTTCCTCTCATCGCTGCGCCCGACTGATTCGTCTCCACCCGCGAACTGCACGCAGCCCGGGTGTCGTTCGCTTATATTACCCACATGGGTGTATATAGCTATATACGACCGGTTCGCTACTGCGATTTCAAAGACAGACGACGAAGCATATACTTCTGATGAGGTAGAAGAGCAGTTGGTATACATCGACGATCGAGACAGAGAAAAGGAAAGAAGGCGCGTTTCTCCTCACGTCGCATTCATATGTAAGCACAGCTGTGACAAGACGAAGAGTAGTAGCAGCACTTGTGTATATCGACTGCTTTAGCAGGTACATATACATACATACAGACAACGCCAGTTTGCGAAATGGTAACCGTCACTCGCTCTTGCTGGCTGGTTGGCACGTTGCACGAACAATTTTTACGAGACCTGAAACGTCGTCCTCTACATACTTATATGCTCCCTCGTACAACGAGCGAGCGAGCGAGCAAGCGAGCTATCGAGAGACGTGCCTCACAAGAGCAGCCAACTTGTCACGCCCACGAGACTACTACTACTACTACTGGGAGAAAGAATGAGAAAGAAAGAAAGACTACACATCATTACGCGCGATTGCTGCTGCTGCGGCTGTCGTTTCGTTCCGGATGAGCTTCGTTCTGATCTGCTCTTGACTCTCGATGCTTTTAGTTTTCTTTTTTTTTTCTTTTTTAAAATGCACTCTATTTTTTTTTATATGGTGTCAATGTTTGAGGAAGATCGGACGGGTGTATGCATATGTATATCTACGACAGACGAGCCGATATAAATCGTGTGTCCGGGAGTGCAGCAGCCTGGCGCCCGATTATACTGGCTTTATTTTTGGCACGAGTATATCTATATATACCTATATATAGTGCACATATGTAGGTATAGCCTGTACTGGCATTTTTGTATGGATCAAGGTGTCTTGGGATATTAAGAACGCTTACCTTATTCGCGCTCTCGCAAATTATATTCGATTCGCGTGATGCAGAAGAGAGAGATAGAAGTTCGTTTTATACGTACTTATACGCGTAAATGTATATGCTTTTTATAATCAATGCGCCTCCTTCTTTGGGCTCTTTCCCGTCAACTTTTTAATCCAACGCTACACACAATATATGAGACTATATGCGATTTCATCGGTTTGTGATCGGCCTTGAAACTTGCACATATAATAAGAAAGCAAGAGGGCCGCGGCTGCCACACGATGGTAATTATGCGAGGCTATCGCTATCTTTTTCCTTTTTCTTTTTTTCAATGTGCAAGGAAACCTCAGCGACTGCGGCTATGTTTGACTCGACTCGTGTGATGTGGAGACGATCGTTTTCGTTTTCTTGTGAAACTTTACGCGCTTCGTGCCGAGCATTGCTATATATACATGCTAAGTATCGATTTTCGCAAAGCTTGGAGTGCGTTGGATAATAATTATTGTTAGATAAGTGTGTAACATTTCATTATTGTTTATGGTATCATACTTCAAATATTGAACGTATTTTCATACTTTAGGTGTTAATAAAGGCTGTGAAATTAAATTCTTACTTCCATCAAGCGAAATATTAATAGACATATAATATTTTCGTGATGAAATAATTTTTTTTAAGCGTAATGACATCATATATTTTCGTGGCGTTATCGCAATATGATTAAATAGATGCTGAATCAGGTGAGATAAGATTTTCAAAAGCGACATACGGTATTTGTATCCTTCGGCATACATTTTTTAGTAAAAAAGATAATTCAAATAAATACAGTAACGCAGGTGATACAACTATCATCATCATCATTTTGCTTTATAAACATTTTACTCACAAAGTTGCGTTAAACGTTTTAATTAAATTTTTTCCTTATCATTAAATATTTTAACATCGATTTGCATCAGTCGCAAGATTTTTTAATAAAAATAATACGCATCCTAAAGAAGATTCAAGCTGAATTCAAAAAATAAAAAAATTTAGTAAATCACCTAAAACCCTCTTAAAGACGACGACTGCTCCAGATCTCTCATATTTCCTGGAAATCATTAATCGTCATCCACATTTTTCAGTCAAACCAATTCCCTCAGCCAAATAAAAAAAAGAAAAAAAAAGAGAGAGAGAGCAAAAAAACGATGAAAAATGGTAAGTATCCCGCATGGAGAGTGGGTACTAGAAAAAGTGTCGCACAGAGGCCAGAGAGAAGAAGAAGAAGCCCCCAATTGAAATTCCGCGTATACAAGCAAAGTGAGTCCAACTCAAGGAAAGTATATATAACCCACGCATGTCCAGAAGAGAACCTGGACAGCAACAACTACCTATACTATACTCCTACTTCTAATAAATTCCTCGGACGAGTCGGGCATCCAAAGAAGCACATATATACGTATATGTATATTATATGTAGAGTGTGTGTGGGTATGTGAATGGTGAAATCGAACAATCGCCGCCATGGTCTTCCTTGTTCCGCGCGACAGCGAGAGAGACGAGAGGAGAACGAGAACAACGACGGACAGAGTATGGTATAATGTAGGAGGAGGGTGGCGTATAGTCATCCGCGCACGCGAGAGCAGCTCTATATACCTATACAGACTTTGAATGGGAGCTGCTGCTGCTATTCTCGCATAAGTATATATACACACACTCACACACTACGCGAGAATAGAATTCTCCAGGTTCCCCACCTCCTCTTCACGTCTTCCTCCTTCAAGCCTCCCCCGACTATTCTCCATTATATATGCTGCGGGGCGCATTCCCTCGGCTCTCGTTCCCCGAAAAGCGGGGGAAGTTTTGGTAAGAAAAGGACCGAGGGAGTAAACGCTGTGTTATGTGTGTGCTACTACTGCTGTGCTGCTATTGCTGATGCTGCGATGCCGGACGTGCTGGTGCGGCGTCGATTCGTCTCGTTGTTGTTTCGCCTTGCTTTTTCTCAGCTCCACACATCTCTCTCTCTCTCTCTTGATGTTTTAACAGCTACGCTCATTTGCTTACACGAGCCACGATATTTTTATTCTCTATGCTTAGCCTTATAGACGACTTGGCTTGTTACATTTCCTCTGCTGTATAAGCACGATCTTAACCACATGTATGTGTGTATGTGTGTATGTGCTATGTTGGAAAAGAAGTATATAAAAAGAGGAGGTGGAGAAGGTTTCTGGTTGCTCTACACTTACGCTTTGAAGGAGGGTTAATTTAATGCTTCAAGGGATCGAACGAACTCGATCTCCCCCCACCCCCATTTTTTTTTTATTTTAGCTTAGCTGCATTGGAGACGGTATATAAAAGAATGATTTTTTCAAGGCTCGTGAAAGAGTTATTGATTTGTAGCTTTCTAATGAGGCCTTTCTTATACGTTACCTTTTTTTTCTTTTCTTTTCATTTCTTTCTTCTCGCGCACTTTTAAACTAAGGCTCTATTTATTACGCGTTTTCTAATGATGAAATTAGATATTCTCGCAACTGTAATATTTTTTTCCTTCTTCTATTCAAGCATACATGCCACACACACACACACACTTTGATACGTAATTTTATTATTGCACCTACTAGACGATCAATCACTTAACTCATTACACACACACACAAAAAAAAGTAAAAGGTCTAAACGAAAACAGCCTCCCTGTATATATATTATTATTATAATTCAATTTCAAGCACTCGAATACATCTCAGGTTGACTAGAAGTCCCTAAGGAACTTCAGCAGCTATGCCAATCTCGAGAATTCTTGGTCGTCGAATTGAATCGAGTGTGTGTCTGATGGAATGGCATCGAGTGTCGAGAAGAGCGCACGAAATCTCAGTATGTATTCTGTCTTCCTCTCTCTATATATCGAGATTCAATCGTCGTTCCATCCATCCGCTAAACAAACTTGCCTCCTCGAGAGTCTGCGTACATACATACATATACATACACAGTGTGCCGATTAGAATCAATTACAGGCGTAACACTCGCTCCCAGCCAGCGCTTACAAGGCCCGACTTTCACCTCGTCTCTCCCTTTTCAGCTCTCCTCCACCTATATAGCTACTATTCTATATATACGAAGCTGTTGCTGCTGCTACTGCTGTAACTGGGGATTAATCGGGCATTATCGATTCTCCCCGAAAGTGGAAAGCCAGCATCTCTGCTGCCGCCTACTCTTTCTCTCGCACCATATGGTCTGGTTGCTCTCTCTCTCTATCTTTACTCCCCTTATCTTCCCTTTGCCGTTCTCTCTCTCTCTCTCTCTCTCTCTCTCTCTCTCTCTCTCTCTCTCTCTCTCTCTCTCTCTCTCTCTCTCTCCCCCTCCCTCCCTCCCCCACTTGACGGCAATCGCTGTACCTACTCTCGATCGGAAGCAGGCAAGCGGACGAATGAGCAAGAGCTAGAGAGTATAAGGTTATACGGCGTTGAATGAAACTCGATAGACGATCAGGGAACGGCTGCAGCACCAGAAGCAGCAGCAGCAGCAGCAGCAGTTGAGTAAAACGAGAGCTCCTACACTATACCTATATATGCACATCGCATATAAGCAGCAGCAGCAGCAGGAGCAGCAGCTCATTGCAATCTCGACTGGTACTGCTGCTGCTGTTCCTTTTTATTTTTCGCAACGGCGCACATAATAAGTCATATTGAAAATCGATTTCGCGCCGCGAGCGATAATATCGGATGTCGCCCCGACGACGCCCGATTTACCGGTCTTATGTATATAGTAGAGGCTTGCTGTATTGGAAGTGCGTGTGTGTGTATGTGTGTCTAGTAGTTCATGTATATTGATGCATGCATGTATGTGTACTCGGGCTTTTCCATATAGCTATGCCGCCTTTTCGCGCGCGGTCCTTCTTTTGCTATATGCGATCACGATCATATAGTACGAGCTCGGCTTAAAGTGGGGGGAGGGAGAGAAGGGGATTAATGAACGGTTATCCGGGACGCTCGTTATAAACTGAGCGTTCGTTCGCGCAAAGCAAGTATATAAGTGAGAGAGAGGGTTGTATTTTTTCACAACTTTTTTTTTTTTTTAATAGCGCACGTAGGAAGCAACAGCTTATGGTGTCTATGTGTGTATCGATTATTACTTTTTATAAAAATATTTTTCTATGCAGTATGGGAAACGACCAATTAAAGGCAAATCGGATTAGCTTCGTTTCACGTGGGTGAATTTAACACGCTTGTGTGTGTGTGTGAAAGACACCGATGTAAAATGAACAAAGTTATGAGTTTATACACCGGACTTCTCGTTCGATCGCCGATATGTTATATGTACCTATAATATAATATAAAGTTGGTTCAACTTTCACATACACGTATTTCCGTCAAGTTTTGCGGAGAAATAACGCACGTGAGCCGGAAATGGGTAATGAGATGTCCGAATTCAGGGTTGGTCGCGTCATTTCATGTATAGGGTATATACGTATATGTGTGTTGCGATAATAGAGACATATGTCGCGGCTCGTTGCAAAAACTAATTGGATTACATGTACGTCGCTTACATTATATACAGAGACCGTCATGCCGTTTTTCCGCACCCAATAGCGCACCAGCAACAGTAGCAACAACAACAACCCAAGTTTCGATATTATTGTCAAGGGAGCTAAAAAAAAGAAAGAGAGAAAGAGAGTGATTTTGTGTGAGAAAGGTGAGAGACAGAGAGAATTCATACGGGCGAGGCCGGCACAGAGTGAGAGAGAAAGAACCCGAACATATGGTTTCCGTGTCGCCGCGTTGCGACAAAAGAACCGGGAAGAGAGAGAGAGAGAAAGGTAGGAATATATAAAAAAAAAGTGGTAGTAGCACTATATGGAGGAAGAGGTAGAGGAGAAGAAGAAGAAAAAAGAGAAAAAAAGAGGCAGGCGTGTGTATGCGTGATGCACTTATAAAAGCGATTTCTTTTGTCAGTGCACATAATGACGCACAAGCATCACAAGCATCATTGGCGCGTGTACTGTTGCTTATGTATTGCTGGTCCCTCCTCATTGTCGCGAATGTATAAAAGCTATAAGTATATATGAGGCGACTCTGTATGGAATGAGAAATGAAATGAAGAAGGAGGGAGGGGGGGGGGGAGGTAGCAATAGGGAAATTAGCAGAATTTTCCACTCCTTTCCAGCCTTATCGCGTTTGCTCTCTTACAGCAGTAAGCAGTGAGCAAGTAAGTTGAGCTCATATTATATGTAGGTATATAGTAGTAGTTAATCTCTTGACTCTTTTATGACTAATGACGCTGTATTCATACGCCGATAAGACGAATAATAATGCTATATGCTTCTATATACTTATATATGTACATACTTGCATCTTTTCTTTTTTCCCTGCTTTATGTTTTTTCCTTGTGCTTTAATTGATCAATTAGTTCGTGATGGTGGTGCGCTAGACTGTTCAGTTGCCTGGTTGCATGTAAGAGCTTTTTTTTTTCCTTTTACAAATGAGGAATCCATATGTTATATAGTTACAGATAGGTTTAATGTTGCGTTGTTGATGTCATCGAACGTGAGGTTGTTAAAGTAGATGTTGATACAAAATGTGTCTGTGTGTGTGTTTCTTCGAGTGCATAAATATCAGCTTTTCCTCTCATCGTATATATCTCATGTTAAGTTTGAAAAATGAGATTTTGATACGTGCACAGGTAGGGAATTGGACACGAGAGAAAAAGATATATAATATACATATTCCTTTTGTCAGATATTTTTCTTTTTTTTTTTATATCATCCCAGTGATACTTGTCACTATAAATAGGACTTTTAGCATACCTCAGAAACACTGCTGTTGCTGTTGCTGCAGGCAGACTAATGAATTTTTAAAAGATTTATAAGCATCAGCGAGTAGTGTCAGAGTCGGTGAAGAGCAGCTGGTCGCGACAAGAACAAGTTCTTCTTTTTTTATTTCCACTCTTTGGACACATAGCTACATACACACGTAGCTTCGATTTCCGAACTACATATCACTCGGAGAGTCTCTCTCAGTTTCTCAGCGCGTGACATGTCGCTGGCGCCGATAGGATCGCTTCTCGCGCGCGAAACCCGAGGACCTCGACATTGCCAAAATTGTTGGACGTTCCTGTGAGCAGTCGGCTGTGTATTTGTATGTATATACAGACACACAAGAGACCCGCTGCCAACCTGTTGCGCCAACACAAGCGGCCCCCCTTCCCTCCTCCTCCCCCGCATCACACGCGAAATTCCCCAAAAAAAAGAAAAGAGAAAAAATAAAAGAGCCACCGCTCTCGACGTTGAGTCGTGGTTGTGTCGCTTTCCTTTTACTGTCCTGTCCCAACTGTAAGGAACCGCCTCGACCCTATGGGAAAAATCCTGCTGGCCTCGCATTCGTCACGAGCGCGTATATGTATACCCGCTTCTTCTCAAGGAGACTCTGCGTCTGAACTTTCTAGTTCGGTATACTCTTTTTGTTTTGGGGAGTCGCTTTCTTTTATTTTTAAGGGTAGCAAGGAGAAGGTTTTTGGGTAAGAATGTATATATTTGGGGATGAGGTTAAGTGACGTGGCTGTGTTCGAGGCTCGATGGTAATCGGAGCAGGATAAGGGGAAGATTTTACGGATGACAGTAATGGGGTAGTGCGACAAATTTCCTTATTCTATTTTTTCTCTCTATCTCTCAGCAATGTGTCTTGTACGTGTATTCGATTTTCCATGTCGTTGAAAGTGTGTATCAGCCTCAAGATTACAACTTTGATCTATTCTCGTGAGATATTCTATAGTTGTATGTTTTTTCATTTTTCATCAGTCTGTTTACTTTGGCACTTGGAGTAATGGTTTTTCTTTTTTTTTTTTTTATTTTTCTCACCCTCAAGTGCTAAATTGATGATTTATTATAGCAGCATCAGGTCAATGGCAGCAGCAGCAACAGTGATTATAGCTGCAATTATTAAAATTATATATCCCTGGACAGGATGAGAACGCCCGAAGAGAAAACAGCACTCGCTACAAAAAAAAGATACATGAAGAAGAGTATAGTGTTTGCCAAGCGTCGGTTAATAGACCAATTGCATCTGTCCCTTATCGCTGCATCCAATCATCTAGTTTTTGCACGCTACTTATCGCTATATTTATATTTATATACAATTTTTTTTTTAAATCCTCTTGTGTATAAACCTTAGTCAAGAATCGCTTCACGGGATGTTATTTCTTCCAACAACATGTTAGAATAAGAAAAGACACATAGATTTTTCCTCGAGCTTAAAACAACCAGGTTCACCAGCTATACTTCGGAGCAAAAACGAAAGCGATCGGCAATGCACGCGCGCATCGATAACAGGTGACACGGTGCTGGTATAGCTCAGGAAAAAAAGAATAAGAAGAAAAAGAAGAGAATCCCTAGAGCAAAAACGAGAGGAAAGAGCTGATGCTGCTGTTTCTTCCTCTCTGTGGTGCACGAACAGTAGTAGCAGCAGCAGCAACGGCCGAAGGTCAAGTCTAGTTCCGTAGCGGTGGGAATATAAGGAAAGAAAAGCACACGGCGCCGAGTAAAAGGGGGGAAGAAGTCGCGACACGATAGAAAACGAGGACATGCTTCGCGAGACCGATTCGGTGCAAAAAGAAGGAGGGACAGAGAGAGAAAGAGGATAGTGGTGTATGCTCTCGTGTGTCCCTTTATTTCCTTGCTTCTTTCCGGCAGTGCGCATAGTATAGTATAGTGCACGCGCGATGTACACACGGGTCACCGGCCCCTCGAACCCCCTATTGCCTATGTGTACTCGACTACTCTTATTTTTTCTTTTTCTTTTTTTTTTTTCTCTACAGCGTATAGTAGCCTGTGTGTAACATCGTGTGTTTTCGCTTTTATTAAATCTTGCATTAGAGACGTGTGTAAATTGTGGTAGCATCCTGTCCTGGTCGGTATACCAAGGTAAAATCCTGGCTTCGAGAGAACTGCATACTTTGCTGGGTTCTTTAAAGAAAAAAAAAAAAAACTAAAATTCACGTTGCGACCTCGGCACTCTCGAAGACGAAGGTGCGCCAAAGAACGAGGACGAAACGTTACGGGTCGAAAAGAAGTTAAGAGGAGGATGAGAGGAGAAGAGGGTTTTTTTTTCTCGCAACGGGAGGTCCATTGCTGCGTGTTTTCGGAGCGAGTGCCTCGAGTAAGTATATATATAGAGAGTCCTAGCAGAGAGCAAGAGAGAGAGTTTTACTCGGCTGTGGTTTGTTGGCTGTTCTGATGCTGTTGGCCCGTTCCTTTTTAAAGCCGCGCTCAAACGCTGCATTCTGCATTCTGCTTCTGCTTGTGCTGCTGCTGTTGCTCTTTCCTACACACAAGCTGGAACTGAGAGGAAAGAGGGGAAAGGGGGACCTGACTTTTCTCCTCGGGACGTCTTGTAAATTACCGGCTTGTCACAACTCTACAGCTGACGCGCGCGCCAACTAGTCCTAAGTCTCCTCTCGTATATACTTTTAAGGTCCCGTCCTCATCGTTTTTTGCACGCGCGTGCACACGCGTCGTCCTCCTCCTCGTCGTCGACTCTTCCTTCCTTTTTACCTACCTTCCTACCTACCTAACTTATCTTGACTTTTTATTTTTTTCTCTCCTCCCAGTTAATTTTTTTTTTTCAGTCTGTCATGGTTCTTGGAATTTCGAGAGATAAGTTTTCCGTTGGACCTTGGAAGGTTCAGCTTATAGCTAAGCGGGTTTGTGTGTATATCCATGGAATTTTCGTTTAAAAGGGGTTTTGGAATGGGAAACCGGGCTTTCTCGAAGGAAAATTTTTTAAGAAGAAAAATAAACGTGATTTATTTGAGCGATTAATGCCGTTGCGCATTTACCGAAAATATATGTTCAAGGTAATGAGTTGACGAGATAACATCATCGGCTTATTATATGTACACACGAGTATATGGTTATTCTTTTAATTCGGTATTTTTAGCTTTTATAAATGCTATCCATCCATCCATACATAAACACAGCTGATAAATTTTGCTTTTCTGTCCAAAAAAAGACTCAAGTTAATTGACTTTCTACCTGAGGCCACTTTTGTTATTTTCTTTTAAACATACCGTGACTCAAATGATTCTTTAAAAGAAAAAAAAAGGACCCCCCTCCTCGTTTAAAATTGGAAAGATGACTTTTGTAAAAGGCAGATGTGAAACGTTCGATGATTGTTGTAACACCAGTAAAATTTTTTTTGAAAAGTGGAGAAAAATGAGTATATGCAAGAGATGCATAGCGCAGCAGACGGGCCACCCATTCACACAACCACACTGTCACGTCGTCGTTTGGGTTAAAGGTTCGTCTTCGGATTCTTTAGGAGCTCGTTGGATGATCGAGCAAAATGCCTATGTAGCCACAGCTCGGTCATTGTCGGATGGTCGAGAGCAACTACAACTTCCGCCTGACTTCTCTAATGGGATTATGTTAATAAATGGCTTTCAAAGTAATAGAGAGAAAGAGAAAGAGAGAGACGCGTCTGTGAAGTCAGACACGTATTTCCCTTTGACATGCTAGCTGTAATGTACTCCGAGTTGGTGTCTCGGGGTCTTATATATACAGTGCGGGACTGGATTTTTCATTCAGCTGGGCAACATCAGCGAGATAACAAGTGCGGAGAAGCGATAAGTGCGACATGCTTAGCGTATTATAGGATTGACGTATTAAGCTGTCGTTGTCCTCGGACCGCAAAAGGGAGGAAGATTTCAAGAGCTTTGTTTATTCAAGTATGATTTCCTTCGTACAGAGATCATAGCCCTATATATGGTATACCTTATACATGACCACTATAGAAATATCCAATTGTGCAAATAGAAAGGGGTGATGATCAGCATATGATGTGTAATTTGAAAGTCAGTATTATAAAGCTGCAGATCTCCGATGTGATGCTCAAGCGACAATGTAACAGCGGAAAATAACGCTATATACAAGCAGCATCAGCAGTCTGTAACTAGAAAGTGCCTCCTTAACTGCACTTGAGATATTATAAACTCTCTCACTCTCTCTATATAAGAATTATATAGTATAACAAGTCGTTGAATACGAAGCCTTTAATTCTCGTCGGTCTACTTGACCTAGTCTCAACTTATATATGTATATGCAATACACGTATCCGTGTGAACGCGTCCCAACTTTTGTGTATATAGTCAAGCCCCAACTTATATAAAGTCCCAAAAGCTGCCTAATACATCCAAAGTAGGTGTATGTGTATAAAAGCGTGGCATTGTCCGGCTATATAAAGAATTGCTAGATTTTTCATGATGCCCCGCATCTTTCTACATCAGCCACGTGTGCGCTATAGGCATGAACCGCCTCTTGGTGTGTTTGCAAGTAAGGATCTCAGACTTGCATCTCTTGCACGCGCAAGCTAGCTCTTTCTCTCTATATGTGTGCCCTGGGGCAGAGACTGCGCTTATTCATACATATACGTGAGGGAGGGGGAGAGAGAGTATACCGATTTTGAATTGCATTTGGCTCTCTTTCATTCTCTTGTATCACGGAGTGAGTGAGCGAGTGAGTATATGTATATACATGATGGTATATATTATTCATGCGGAAAAAGCGAACGCGAAAGCGCGCCCCTTATCGACGGGCAAATAATCTACAATTTGTCGAAGGCTTGCACTCGGCCGTTTTTCTCGAGCGAGCAAGAAGCCCTCCAGGCTTGTATATACGTATAGAACAAGATAGAGAATAGGTTTAATACTGTAATATACAGAAGAGATACGAGTTTTTCCAAAACGATCTGTGTGTGTGTGTGTTGTATGCGCGCATGAGACTGCTTTTGTTTGTATTATTTATGAGGATTTGGGATTATTCAGGCGTGAGGGGTGAACCTTATACTCACGCTTTCATGTTAAAGATCCTGATATCGCGAGAGAAGCTGTATACGCTTGCATATAGTATCTTTTTTTTATCGAGAATGTAAGATTTTGAGGAAAATAAAAAATAAAGACTCAAAAATTAAAACTCAAAGAGATAATAATTACCTAGCATTCTTATGTAACAAGTTAATGTAGATGTTATGTGTATAAAAGCTATTGTGACTAGAGATTGAGTATACTTATTTGTAACTCATTTGAGATCGTAAATTTTCCCAAGTTTAACTGGTGATTTTTGTTTGCACAAATCAGAGTCAATCGAAATGATACCAAACTGGAATTTAGACAATCAACTTTAAATCTAGCAATGTATGACCGAAGTGTCTTGACTGATTTTTTTTTAATGAAGCCCGAAACACAACGTGGTGAAAATCGCTAAAATCAGTGAAAATTAAAATTTGTTTAAACAGCTATATGGGCTATAGTATAGTTTAGAATCTATCTAAAAAAATTTGTTATAGATCCTGATTTTGGATTCGAATCTAAATATCCGTAATATTCAGAAGCTACAAATCTGAGATTTGGATCTGTCTGGATAATTGGCAATCTTAGAAACTACGATCTCTTTCTTTTAGTTGTCTAAATAAGCCTTAGGTAAACCTTGTCAGTGTACGTCTGCTTAAGATTCTCCGTATATCTTAAGCCGTTTGACTTGATTACTTTCAAAGTAGGTTATTCAAAATGTCTGTGTATACACTACGCCAGAGATAAAAAAGCCTTTTCAGTATATACATATAGACGCAGTTTGACTAACAATCACCTCTTTATATTACATATAGTTAGACTAGATTCTCGTACGCAGAATAAAAAATAAAATAAGAATACAAGAACGAGTATACACATATAAATACACACAGACGCATTGAATAGACGGAAATAGATAGTTGGGTGGAATTAATTCTAATCAGTCGATGGTGATAAGTGAAAAATTATGCTACAACCGGCTGGCAGTAATTACGCAATGCAGAATGCTGCTGCGACCTCAACTTTTCTCTCTCTCTTTCTCTCTTTTTAGCCTATCTCAATATTCCATCGGTACTTCCACAGTTGCTATAAAGCTCTATATCACCTATACTATCGACTTGAATATATTTTGCAGCTGCGTTAAGAGCTAAATATATATACCTATTACTCCTCGTCGTGCTGCAGGCAAATTGAAATCGACACTATAGAGACAAACATACACACAAAAACACAAGAGTGCGTCTGATGTCGCGCAGCTCGCAGGCTTTTGCCTGCCTGCCTGCGCGTATTTGTATATCGGCGGACTATACATAGAATTCCGAAGGCCGTGTCTTGTATTCAAATACACTATATACACAGCCTGTTGAAAGAAACTCGAAATTCCGAAATCCAATTACGAGAGAAAGAGAGTGTGTGTGTGTGTGTGTGTGTGTGTGTGTGTGTCGCATCGAATGATGCGGGAGCCTCCGGAGGATCATATAGGAAGAGGAAAGCAATCGAATCCCGACAGACAGAGCACTGAGATGGAGAGAGGAAGGTGCTTTAAATTCCCGATCTCTCGCGTATAGGCAGTAGGTGTTCATATGCAGAGGTGAGACTTACTCTCGAGGCCTCGAGGTAAAGAGACACATACTCCGCGCGCTTGGCATTAAAAATTAGCGTCGCGCCTGTTTGCTTACCTGCTTGCTTGCTTGCTTACTCGTTCGCTTTATATATACCTACTGCTACTAGTATATATAGCGCGAGACTCTCGTCATTAATATTTATGGGCAAGCGCGGGCGCGGGCACACGTACATAGAGTTATATATAGGAGTGGCAATGTGTATACATACAACAACTGCATGTATGCATAGGTACGCGTCTCTCACCTGTGTCGCGCAGCCTCTGGCAGCCTACGCGAGATATATAGGTACACACTCTCTCTCGGAAAACCTCCTCTTCCTCTCTTTCCGCACCGAGTTTCCGCCGACGCTATCCGCAAGACGACTAGAACGACGGAGAGCTGTTGGTGTGAGCGAGTATATTATCACGACTCGCGGAGGCTGAACAATCCGCTATATGGAATATTACCGAGCGTGGGCTCCCCCCTCCTTCTATGTGTGTGTGTGTGTGTGTGTGTGTGTGTGTGTGTGTGTGTGTGTGTGTGTGTGTGTGTGTGTGTGTTTGTGTCTGGCCGAGATTTTCACCAGGAATCGTCGTTCTTAGTTTATAGACGATAGGATTACTTTTTCGATTTTTCTTTTTATTTTTTCTGCTGACTGATAATAGTAATAATAGTTTGAATCACATTGCGACTTGTCAATTATCTGGCTTGGTTGACTTCTAGAAAGACCATGGGTTCTATTATCTAAAGTTAGAAAAAGAAAAAAAAATAGTCGACTTGATAAGAGACTTCTTTAGATCGTGTTCTCCTCCCCCTGCTCTTCGTATATAGCCAAGCCAATAGCTGGCATTTTATGTGAATGAGTAAGTGGTTTTTGCTGAGACGGCCCGAGAGAGAGAGAGAGAGAGAGAGAGAGAGATAGATAGATGGATGGAGGCAGACGGACAAAGAGAAGAAAAAAGACAGAGAGATATTGTAATGTTAGACATTGGCATGTCAATCGCAAAATTCACCTGAGCGATCGATAACTTACATAAGCCAATATTGTGTGTATGCAGTTCCAGTTCAGCGATGCGTGATCTATAATATGCTTTGAAAAAATTCTAAATATTTCTTTTTTTTATTTTTTTATCAAAAGTTGTTTTTCAGCTTTTTAATAAAAATTTTATTGGATTTTATCGTTAAGGTCATTTACTATACGTATAGCAGTTTTTTTCTCTTAAAATTAAAAATCCGGTATAGCTATGTCCGATAAAATTTGTTGGTAAAATCGATGCTAATAATCAAAAGTACATACATAACGATTAGATAGCATTTCAAATGCTCGGACACCAAGATAGAAACCATTGATTATCCTATCATCACGATTAGATCGATTAATTGATTGTACTTGGTATAGTTATATCAATAGAGTATACGAGATATACAATATAATTTTTTCTTTTTCGTCTATTATCGCAATTTAAATTTGCGCTCTTGGTGTGTATGTCGAACAAAGAAGTTTGCATAGAAATATTCTATTTGATTTAAAAAGAAGAAGAAAAAAAAATACCGTTTTAATGTACCAAACGTAGAGCTCGAAAGTTTTATAAATGAGTGTTTTGATAAAACCAAACTTAAATTTAGTATAAAGAATTCGAGTTGAAGAAAATTTTCCTACTTAGCATAAAATCCTTCAAGAGGACGGCGGTGGCGACGACGTCGACGACGTGTATCGCATAATTTTTTTTCGAAAAAATGTCATTGATAGCAATAGGTATATAATAAACCAATCGCGAGAGAGAGAGAAACCAGTTCACAAGGCAATAAATTGTATTTTTGTCACTGTCTCTCTGGCACATAAGAAATTCACGCTGCTGTTGCTGTTCAGAGTCACTTTATTCATGCTTATAAGCTTATATACATATATTTTAGTTGTATACCTGGAAATCAATACCATAAATCCTTAATCGTATAGCTGAGTTATCTTCCTTTTTTTTCTAGCAATTTTTACCTAGGAATTCTAACATCCTTCCCCTATCAAAATTCTTTAAATCTCATAATTAAAAAAGAAAGAAAGAAAAAAAGACAGTCCCACCTTTAACGGCTCACCTGGTGCAGATAAAAAAAAAAAAATATGATAATCCTTAATAAGGAAAATAAAGTAATTCGCAACTAGTTTTCTCATTACCCAGCTCGTCTTCATATATTAACTCACTCAAGCCACATATACACATGCATACAAATACACACTCGTGTACTGCAGTGCCGTTGATAATCCAGCTCTTCCCTCCTCATTACATTACTTATACAGCGAGTCTGCAATTGCTAGAGAGGGGAAACGCGTTGAAAAGAAGAAGAAAAAAAAGTGAGCGCAAGTCTCAGTGGGATTCCTCGGTAAGCTCATAAAAAAACGAAGCGAGTCGAGGAAAAAAAATAGCCGCTGCTGTGCTACTCGTGCAAACACTCGGCAGTTCGCGTTATCTCGGTACGTGCCAAGCGTCGCGTGTAAGGAGAGGAAGAGGAGGTGCGAATGACGAAGACATCGACGAGACGAGTTTTTTTAAAAGCGAATCTCTTTTTTCTGTGCATCAAATTTTCAACTTCAAACCTGAACGTCTTCAAACTTGCAGCTAGAGAAAGAGATCACTTGAGTTGAACTCTTTCTCTCACTAAAGCTACTTTGAGCGTTGCTCACAGCCGATGAAAGTTTAAGACCCACTTGGGCTTGGCTTTGTAACGTCGTGGATATAGATAAGAAACTGGGGTACTTTATGTTATATACCTATACTCTGCTACTACTCAGATGAGCATCGAGATGCTTGCAGGAGATATTCAAACGTTTGAAATCGTTGAAGCTTGTATGAAAATGTAGGTTGTTATTAAGAATATAATTTTTAAGATTTTGCTTAGATTTCCTTATGTTATATTGTAACGAGTTGGATATGTATTTTATACGCTTGAGTTCATCTGGCGGATAGAATGACAGAAGCTTAGAGAAGATACTTGTTTTTATAGACCATCCTATCTCAATTACAGTATTAGTAATTGTCATTGGAGATAAATAATGAAGCTTTAGAGACGTACACTATTGCTATTTTCCTGCGCTTTCAAATTGCAGTTCGTATATATTATATACATACATGGAAATCAGCGTTATATATTACAGCAACTAAATGTGCCATAAACTCGTTGGCCCACGGCATTATGAACAGCAGCAGCAGCAGCAGCCGGTCAAGCTGGCTTGAGTTCACGAGGTCCCAGTACCTATATCTTATAAGAGAGTTGAATCGGCGGGAGGAAGAGAGATAGAGAGTATACACATATATCGGTGACCGTTATATTCCCCCTTCATCTCTCCACCTTCTTCTCCTTCTTCTCCTTAGCAATAGCCACCGAACTTCAGCATATGTATAGGTACATATACAAACACACAGACTCCCGATTTATTTTTATGGTTTTAAATTACTGTCTCGGCCGTTATCGGTATTGACTTATTTTTTTCTCTTATTCTCTTTCTCTCTTTTGGAGCGATCGACACTCTCCCGACACGGAATGCGCCCCTACTTGCATATATATGGAGTATATAGACACCCGCCACCAGCGTATATTATATATAGAAAGGAGAGAGAGAGAGAGAGAGTTAAGTCAAGCATGGAAGTGGAGGAATAAAAAGGAAGCGAGAAATATGTGTATCGAGAGAAACGAAGAAGAAAGAGAGTTAGAGGGAGAGACGTGGTTTAAAGAAGAAGAAAAAGAAAAAGTGTAGATGTGGAAGGGGATGAGGTATATTGCCCCTTTCTCTCTGACGTGTATATACCTCTGTACCCGCTTGGGCTGACGATGCACACCCACACACGGTCATGAGCGTGCGGGCGTTTGTACGTGTATGCATATGTATGTATGTATATATATACACAAGCGCACGTGCGCGCAGTCCAGGGTACAGGAAAAAAAAACTCAAGCTCTGAAGAGGAAAGAGAGAGGGATCAGGAGAGTGAGTGAGAGAGAGAGACTTTCCTCGAGAGAGCGAGCGCTTTCGCCTCGCGTCCCCGTTCCCAATTTCGTGTAGTGTACCTATATACTAACTACTACTATATATAACGTATATATACTTGAGGCCCGCTTGTTGCATATATAT
>JAPYZE010002089.1:0-17900 GCA_030522805.1 Leptomastidea abnormis
AACGCGGCTGGACAGGCTTTTTTTCCGCTCACGCGGCAATATAGGCTTATGTTCGTATAACATTTTAAGCAAAGGCTGATCTTCGTACGATGCGTCGATTTATGTGAGTCATTTTTTTGTTGTGGTTTTGTGGTTTAAATTTAGTATTTAGTGATAGTGATTATTTTTATTTGTCGATAATATTAATACCTTGAAATGACAAATAATGTAGGGGAATAAATATGAATAGAGTTGAATTGTATTTTTCAGTAGTAAAAGACAGTCATCGTCAGACATTTTATAACAGTAAACCATTTAAAAAAAAATGTTTTTAAATATTAATAATAAATATGATTGATTAACTTACTCATTCAGCCAAATAAAATTCCAAAAATTCCTGTATGTTCAGTTTCACAACTCTTACATCCTGTAAAATAGAAAAAAAAAATTAAATTAATCAATTTTTATCCACATAAAAATTTAACTAAAAACCTCATTAAAACCATAAAACTATATCATTACCATATCAAATACAAATTAAACCAATTACAAATACACTCATCATCAAAATAACACCAGTTACAAAATCCACTTCAACAAACGTACACAGATTTAAAAAAAAAATTAATTAATTTAAAAAAAAAAATGAATTACAAAGCATTACAAAATCCTATTTACTCTATATATTACAAGTACACTTATGTGTTAGTGTTAACTCATGCGTAACCATAGTGCACGTGTACACGCAAGTTAGAAATACTAGTTTGTATAGGAGGGTTTTGCATATCGACTTGCAAGAGAGACACTGCACTTGATCTTAGCTGTACATGATAGGTCTCGGCTATAGGGCACAACATTGTACAGTAATAAGTAACCTCGTCTAACTTATTTGCCACGTAGTATTAAGTGACATCGTTACGAATTGCTAGTTTCTAGTAATGTCAAGTTTTGTAAGAGCTGAATTATGATGCATAGTTTTTATTTAAGTTACTAAATAAAATGAAAAAAATGAAACAATTTTTTTTTCTTCTCTTGTCACATTGTGATTAATTTATTAATGAGAGAATACGTAGCTTGGTAATATGGTTTAATTAAGAAATACAAGGTGAAATTTAAAGAGAGAAAAAACAAAGTTTAACCGCGTGATTTGCTGGAATTTGAACATTATCAAAAGTAACTCGAGACATTTTACCATAGGAACACACTCTCTTTTCTATCGATTTAACACATTTTGCATTGCGTGCTAAAAATACCTGAGGTGTACCCACACACTCTGATGGTATTCATTTTATATACATATGTATATATATACATTATATAAAATATAATACATGTAACTTTTATGATTTTACACGGAAAGAGCTATATTCTCGTGATACTCCTTAAGTACATGTTACCGGTGGCTTATCAATTTTTCTTTTTATCAAAAAAAAAAAATTAATTTTATGATTTATTTATTACTACTACACATAATTTCTATAAATGTATTATTTTTACAAAATATTTTTCTTTAAATTTATGAGTATCAAATTAATTTATAAAATTTAAATACCTATATTACATTAACTTTACTTCGTTATCCGTTAAACTTAAGTCTTTGAACTACTTAACTTCATATTTATAAGAAATAAGTATATCATTTATTCTCTACACTATACAAATCTAAGCTTTTTAAAATAAAAATCAAGCATTATAGAAATAAATAACAAAAGGTAATTATACCTCAGAACAATAAATGTCCTATCTACAAAGCAGTCATCTCGCTTCCAATATGCCGATTAGCATCTATACCAAACACACCCTAACGCTGTACTGGAAAAGTCATTAACGATTTTCCGCGCATACACAGCTTGACAATACCATATTATATGCTAAATCATCGTAAAAATAAAACTTTAGGGGAAATGATGAACTAAGCGACGAATCTGTGTGTATAGTTTTTATAAAAGCAACTTCCGTTCAGGAAGTTTGTCAAGCAGACCGTGGAATCAGGTCGTGATTGATATATAAACGATAATAGAGTAAATAGTAAAGTAAAGAACCGCTAGGCTATAGATACATTTATAAGTTTGTTTTTTCTTTTAGAGATGACCTTCGAATAGAGTAGGTACTCAGAGAGTGAGCATATTAATGAACTTGGAATTTTTAAATATGTATAGAAACTTTTCATTGTCATTTAAAAGAGTATCACGGAAAGTGAATAAGCAAATTCATGTTTGTATTGTATTTGAAATAAATCATGATGATATCCTGTAAAAAAGAAATTTACTAGTCTAAGTATTCCAAAACATATATAAAGCGTGACAAAGACGTTTAAATCTTAAGTGCATTCAACTTTTCTTTTTTTTTTTTTTTTTGAAGTCGTTAAAAGTTCACTGACATTATGACGATGATGCGACAGAATCTTGGTAGACAAAATGGTAAACACGCACTGTCTCCAAATGCCACTTGAGAAATACAATATTCAATCTTTTTTTTTTTGCTGCTGTTCGCGATGGAAATTGATATAACAAGGTATAAAACTTGCATGTTGGAATTTGTGCAAGTGGATTAAATAGTGTCTCTTTTAAAATAGTTTTGTTTCCGTCTTTTCAGTGTTGTTCATTTGTTAGTTTATTTCCTGTGGTATTTTGAATTAAAATGATTTAAATTTTAAATAAAAATTTCAAATGACAAAATTGATAATCAATAAATCAAAGTGAATCTCTATATGAAATAACAGTATATTTTTACCTTACCCTAATTTAATTTCAAGAAAATTCATTGATAATTTGAAAAAGAACATTATTTATTCTATTAATATATAATGCATAAGTTTACTTTCCGATCTACTTCTGATCTACTTCTTCAACCCTTATCTGTTCTCAATTCGCGTATCGTAAAAGGTCTTCCTCTTCTTGTGTGGTAAGGGAAAATATTGTCTTACGATCAGGTTCGTAGGTTAATGCAATTTTCATGAAGTACAGTCATGTTATCGCGTGACGTAAACTAAAAACATGATGATGATGATGTGGATCATTTAACAATTAATTTTAAATGATTTTTTAAATTAATTTTTGTTCTATGCTGATCAATATTACTAACTTGTTATCAATTTATTTCTAACAAATTCAAAACCAAATTTAAAATACAATTTTGCTTATAATAAGATACATAAGCACACCTTTCACATTAAAATAAAATTTTTTTAAGAAATAGCCAGACATCCACTTATTTATCGTCTCGATCCAAAAGCTCGATAATGAAAAGGTACCAAATGTTCACGTCTAAGGAAATCTACTCGTTGTGCCAACAGTCATCGATTACATAAGTTTCATGATCCTTAAACACGAGATCGCGTGTATTCGAAACTACAATAATATTGAACTCTATAGATAATGTCTTTCCGGATATTTTACCCTGAGACATATTTAAAGTTGTCACATCGTAGATTCTCAATTGCTCAGACATAGAAATTACTTTTTGTAAAAGGTTCACTGACTTTACTAAGATATTCTAATAGTAAGCAATTATTTTCTTTGTCTGCTTGTTAATCAACCAAGTTTACAAATATATTTATTGATTATTTTGAAAAAAAATTTTAATATATGAGTACAATTAATTTACAGTAGATAATACCTATAAGCAAATTTTAATGATACAGTAAGCAAAAGTAGTTACAGTCAATAAAACTTCATTGTTACTTGCATTGAACTCGTTTTCGTAAGCCCAGGGTCGACGTTAAAGTTGAAGTATAATAGTGTGCAAGTAAAATGTTTGTGGTATACTTTAGTTTCTTATGACGTCATAAATTATTGATCATGTAAATAAAACAAAAAATGGTTACAAGTTCGCACGAATTCATTTTTAACTATCATACAACAACAACAACAACAAATCCCAACTTGATCTAATTAAAAATAACCCTTTAACTTCAGAGGACGAAATCGTACTGATCGAGCACTTACCAGGACGTCAAGTGCATCTACAAGATTTCTTCTGGACAGGTCTAGAAGACGCACCACCATGGTTAAGCAGCGATCAATTGTTAACACTTTACGAGACTCGAACTGTACATCATCATCATCATACAGCTACGGTTTATGTACCAGGTGAGGAACAGCCAACACGTCAGCCAGCCGAAATTCCAAGACCTGTAGATTGCGCTTCCTGTCCTATTATTGATCCTACGCCTACTCTTTTACATGATGTCGATCAAGATATTGGTATACTTGTTGGTGAAGATCCGGGACCAAGGTAAGTTTTAGTTTTGATCATTAAATAATAATAAGGTTTCCAAATTTTGAAAATTGGTATTACCTTATGTATCAGATATTGGCTGCTGACTGTATTAAAACCTGGAGAAAGTGTGCCTTCCAAAATCGAGCTCAGATTAGCTAGATTGTATAAAGCTGCCTTTACGAGACAACAACAGAGGCATTTGGGTCTCTTACCTGAATATCGGACGAAAAAAAGTTTTCTTCCCAAACGACAAATATTAACTGAAAATCAAACTTTGGTAAGCTAACAATTAAATGATGCATCATCAAATAACTTGTTAAATGATTCAACAACAATTTGACAGATAGAAGACATAAATACCGAATCACCACCCGAATTAACAAGTCCTCCAACATCACCAAGAGAACAATCACGTTTTGGTCGTTCATTATTACATATGCGTCAAGTACGCATAGTCAAAACTAAAAGAACATTACCACTTCTTGATGGTGGTAAATTTCAAGCTGGTGGTCTTGGTAGTCCTTTAAGTGATATAACACCACCTCCAAATCTTATCAGTAACGAAACTGTAGATTCTGGTATTCCTAAACCAAAGGTGGACATTGGATTGGTTCAGGTACGCATGCAGAATACTTCACTGAACGAAGCTGGTGCAACAAGGTTAATTTACACCGTTCATCTTGGTGGTAAACCAGTACCTGCTGAAACTGCAGCTAAGGACATGTTACTATTATCAGCCCAAGAAGTAGCACTTGAACTTGGTGCTCCTGTAATAATTCAAAGTGAACGTAAGTCCCTTCTAATGTCTATCTTTACTTATCTCGTACCTATCTTTCATCACTGCACCTTACTTTAACTATAGTTTACAAAAATTCCTTCTACAAACTATATATTATAATCCACCCGCTTCACGCGATTTTAGTAAAGTTGGAAATAAACCTAAGTAGCTAAAATAGATAAAGTAATTAGTAGTCACAAATATGCCGCCTTGTATTGTTGCTTGCAGCCTATCTAAAAGAATCTCGTCCTCTAGCGCTGTCAAGGAAACGGGATGCATGGCTATTGATAAGTGCTGCTGGTGCTGGTATTATCTTACTTGCCATTGTATTTGCTGCGCTCTTCATTTTTACGAAGAGAAAACGAGCTCAGAGTGCTGTATCCGCGCCACCTACGAGAAGGATTCTTGCTAAGGATGTTGAAGAGTATACTCCAACGACGCCTGGGATTGATAATACAGCTTATACGTCGGAAACTGAAGCTAGGGTAGGTTTCATATATCAATATAGTTCTTGATTCTTTTTTTTATTTCTTGGAAAAAAAGTGTGATTGGTTCGTAAGAACTACTAAAATTTAAATTTTAATGTAATTGGATCGTAGAGTAATTGTCTTGCAAATAAAGTTTTGATCAATATTTATCTTATCAAAATTGTTTGAATTAAAAAAAAAATTATTAAATATTCAAGTACCAAATCAAATTATAAACTTAACAATTCTAATATAATCAACTGATTTCATTAGCATCAAGCACACATATTACCTTTCTTTACTAAAATCAACAACTCTTAGTCCTAACACCATACAAAATCTGCCATTTAAACGGCAAAATTTAGTATCATATAAATCAGGGCACCTAATATATACACTATGCGTGTACCTATGTATGTGTGTGTACTTGCCTCAATTACGCTCGAGTGCGCATCGCGTAACAACACACAACACGTGTGTGTGTATGCGCTCATGGCTTCACAGTCATCGTCTATGCCATATAATCGACTTCTATATATACCTCACACATGCATTGGTGCGATGAACCGAGAGAGACAGAGAATTCGCGTATGCGTGACGACGACCACCACTCACGATTGCTTAGGCACGCGATTCCTACCGCACCCTTAAGTCTATACTCTCTTGAAAATCGTTTGCATCGGCGAATAAAAAATATAAAATAAATTTCGCAACTGTTATAATAGTCACGATCGAATTCAAGTTCGTGTATTAATTTAGGAGAATTTTAGGGGAAAAAATAGGAGCTTATTTTACGAATAGGGAGACAAGTATTCTTTTCCTTAAAAAAAAACGGCAGTTAAAATGTCGATGCACCCCTATTGTCCTCTCACTGTCTCGTGTCAGTTGACTTTCGTGAGTTCAACCAACAGTATTAAGTATGTATAAAGACGTAAGCTAAGGAGTATCAAAACTTAAATCGTCAACGATCACGAAACTGTTTTTCTATATGTTCCCTACCTTCTAATCCACCTTTCATTTATATGTAACTATGTGTAGCTTGACAACCTGATGTCCGTTTTATTTTCTTCATTTTTAGACTGAAGCTACCAGTGGTAGGAAGCGGACGACACCGGGTACGCTGTCTAGAACTCCGGGTTCACAAGATACACTCGAAGCAGATCAACGAGACGCTATGATTAGCGAATACGAGATTGAATCTGAGCAGAGACGTCATCATCAGCATGCTAAAATTTGGGATACCAGGGAGTATGCTGAAATTGTTAAGAAAGGGTATGAATTAAAATTTATTAATGATTTAAAATTTAGTATCGATAATTTTTTGTTTTTGTAAAATGTACAACAGGATATCTGGTAGACGATCAGTACAACGTTCAGACGCAATCGATCGGCCACGCTCGGTCGAATCACCGGATTCAGCTGTGGGTGCGGATGGTTGTATTGAGAGTTTGGAATCATTGGACAAAGGCTTTAGAGCAACAACGGAAGAAGGTACAGGCTCGCCACATTCCTATCTATCAATGCCATCGTGTAAGCAATTTCCTAATATGCGAACGGTTGAGCCTTTGTCTAAAGTTTTGGAACCTGTTGTGGTAATTTTTTTTTTGTCGATGATACTAAATGCTAATTTTTTTTTATGTTGGAGTTTTGTTAAATTGTACAAAATTTTTTTTTAAGGTCAAACATTTGGATTTAGAATTGGATTCACCAGAAATGAAAATTAGGTGCTATGATAATGTTGAAAGAAATGGTAATAGTTACTTGACAAGATCAGGAAGTGATATTAAAGATTCTGGAGTACTTGGACCTGTTGTATGGGAACTGAAGAGAAAACGAGGAATGGAAGGTACTTTTAATAAATATGTTAACGAAAAAGAGAGTGAAAAATAATTTAATATAATTAGTTATGACATACTCTCAATAATATTTCAATTGTAAAATATTAATGAAAAGGACAAGCAAAATCAGAATTTGAGATGACTCAAAAAATTTTAACTCACAAAATCAAGATTTAATTTAATCAGAACCTAATTTCATTCTGTCAAAACATTTCTGATTCTGCTTATTCTTCTCAATTAAAATTTCCTACCGAGAACTTGGAAAACGCGATCGTTGAGAAGATATGACTTATTGCAAGGTGAGCTCGCGTCAGGAACAACAGCAGCGTCAGCGACGTGCGCGAATACAGACACGGATTTGGAACCCGGGCGCTTGGCGTCTGCCGGAACGGTGGGTAAAGCGCGTCGCAGATTCAACGAGCTCATCGAAGATTCCCTCAGCTTATTCGGGAGCAGAGATTCGAGGCGGAGCAGCCGAGACGAGCACCAGTCGTACCGACAGCAGTACCAGCAGCAACAGCAGCAGCAGCCACAGCTCTACCAAAGGCCAAACTGTGAGGGTGCATATCAGGACCAATTCGCGGTATACACAGAAACGAGGGGACGTTCGGCAGACGTGAGGTAAGACTGTAAAAAATTAATATCATGAATATATGTTTGATGGTATGGAAGGTTTTGGAATGTAACAATTTTTAAGTAGTTACAGAAGTAAGTGGTCAGACCAAAATTTATTGTTTTAATTGAGAAAAAGTTTATGAAGATGATATTATTTCAGTAGTCACAGACACGAATAGTCAGACAAAAAAAATAGAACAAATAGACCATATTCTATAAATTAAAAAAAAAAAAAATTATTCAAAATTTAATAAAAATAAAAATTTTCTAAAATAAAAATGATAAAATATCTGTATTATGTTAAGCCCGGTAGCAACACCAATATCAGCGGATAAATCGCGACCTCGTACGTCTTTGCCAATCAACGGGGAAACGGACCTGTCAATTCCAGAAACAGGTCGACTTGGACCGCATCCACGAGGTGCTTGGGGCTCACGTCCACTTAGTGCCGGACCCTTTCATCGACCCAACTTGCCAGAGGTGGATGTCACACGTGTATTAGCTGATCAACCGTTACGTCCGGAAGATCCAGCGGTACCACTTATATCGTCTATCAGAAAGGAGCTCAATAAGTTTTCCTATTAAAATTTCAGCTTACTGAGTGATTTAAGATAAAGTGGGATGTAAAAACAATTTAAAAATGAATTTTGATGAGTGATTTGAAGAAAAAGTTTGCGATAAAAATTTTTATAATTAAAATAAAAATTTATTCTGCTTAATTATTAAGCTATATTTTTTTATATAATTTATATCTACTGATAATATAATATTATGAACGAACACAGTTATATAAAAAAAAACATTTATATCATTTTTAATTTTATGATAATTTATTTTCATCAGTTGTTGACAATTCATTTGATGTTTAATCATTGTTAAGTTAACTTAAATACCTATGTTAAAATGTTTTGATAAAATTACAATGTTAAAAAACATATTTTAAATATTTATATGAATAACTTATAATGTTTGAATAAGTTTGTAAAATATCAATCAATGCTACTATGGTACATTGCGTATATACTTTTTATTGTAAATGTTTATAGCTCTTTAAAACAGCTATTCAACATTTAAATGTAAATATGTAAATGTGTCTGATGTTAATAGCGCAATGAGGATTCGTTACAGTAACCCAAATACATTAACGATTAACGTATCGTAAGAGTATATCGTAATAGTCATAATATGAGTATATGAGTAGTTGCTAGGGGTAATCGTATAGGGTATATACATCAAAACAGATAAATTTAGAACATTTTTTTTTTATTTACGCGACGAAAAAAAAATAAAATTTAAGCACCCAATAATACTAAAATGAAATCTCATTGCACGTATTAATTTTTTTTTTTTTTTAAATAATAGAATAAAATGCGTATAAAATTTAATCTAATCAAAATGTAATATTCATACTATTTAAGTCTCTTATACTAAATGCGTACATTATATGTAAATTATTTCGAGTGTTAAGTGAATATGTATTTATTTGCTGAATTTTTTTCACTTATTAAATGAAATCATTAAATTCATACGATGTAAATAACTTTTTATATAATAAAAATCGATAAATATATTGTAATTAACTTTAATCTTTTTTTATAAAAAAAAAAAAAATAAAGGCAAATATTATTGGTTGTAAAATATATTGTACGCCATATAGATATTTTATTAAATAAAATCTGCCTGACTTATAAAAAAAAAAAATCATTTGTAATCATTTTAGATAAGTTGTCAAGTATCATATGAGTTAAAAGTAGTACAAGTAAATGTTTCGTCCGACCATAAGATGGCGCTGTATATGCTGTTTCCTGGGAGATATGTTCATTTAAATGTGATTAATTTATATGGTCAAAGAAACTTTATTCATTCTTATTAATTAACGACAATGATGAAACATTTACCATCAATGCAATAAATTATGTAAAATCAATTAAAACTAATAATACATTTTTCAATCCTCTTAACAATATTTCTATCAAATTATTGTAAAACTAACATTTAAAATTGAACATTGAATAATCCTTCAAATTTAAAATCAATCTCATTGTCAACCCTTACAAAAAATCATAATTTCAATTACATCCTCCCCAAAAAAATCATGAATTCTATCCTCAACAAAAAACCGCGGCAAAATTTAAATTCACCGACCCAGAGTCCACTAACCTCGGCTATTCTCATCTCACATTTTACACACACACACACACACACACACACACACACACACACACACATACATATATAAAAGAAAGAGTGAGAGAGAAAGAGATCTTTTATACGCGAATGGAATAAAAAGCAAAACAAACGCGAAATTACGAAAGTAGCCGATCATACCCGAACACTTTCCTACCACTTCTTTTCGCGGCATGCGCGCACCACACGATTCTATATATTACCAAGGTTCGTGCACTCTCTCGCTCAGCTCTTAAAAAAAAGGGAGGTTGAGGAACCCAGTATCCACATATATATCCACATACACACACACAAAAAAAGAGATCGCTCGAGCATTTACTCATGGACGCGCATATACACGAAAGCGTATATATACCTATATAGTCTCTAAGCCGGCTCGTGCTGCATTCTACTGCCTATACTTGGAGTAGGGCGTTGAGAGCGAGAGAGAACGAAAGAGAGTGAGAGTGGGGGGGGGGAGATAGAAGGTAAAGGGGGAGAAGCACTGGTTTGGAGAAGGGACAGAATGCAGTTTGATTAGAGTAGGAGAGGGAGAGAGAGAGAGAACGGGCTCGCGCCTTATGGTTCGGGAGATCTCGTGAGCGCGCCTCGACGACGTCCCGTCGTCTCTATGGTCTCTTTCTTTCTGTGTGTGGGTGCGGGTGTGAGCTCACCGACGAATAGAAATATATAAATGCTCATCGTTCTATATGTGTATATATTTTCTGGATATTTAGATGTAAACTTCTATGGTCTTTATTTCATTTCATTTTATTTTTTTTTGGAATTTAAAGATTTTTGTAGATAATGTCAAATAATGTTTGGTTGTCTATATCTTTATTATGTATTCGATATAGTGATAATTCAAAGTATTTGACTTAATAGTTTAGTTTTTAATGAATAGCGAATTGTTTATCTTAAGGTTGAAATTTAGTATTGGCTAGACTAAAAAAAAATAATTGCAATAGATATTTTTAGATTGTTATTTCGATAAAAAACGATTAATACAATAAGAATTTAAATAAGAGATTTAAACCTTGACGTTGGATAATTAAATTAAGCCATGAATTTATCACCAATGTATTCAGTATAAAGCTTTATTAATTATTTAACAGTCAATTAAACAAAGAGCTTTCTAATACCAAACCATATGAAACGAAATAAAAAAAATTGTTCAACAAAACAATAAAAACCCTTAAAATTTCTCTAAAAACCATTACATAAGCCTATTACAAAATCATATCCTCCTCCTTTTCCACCCTTTTTCACACTTCCCTACATATAGATTTCTTTTTATTTTATCTTTACCACATATCACGCACACAAGAACAGTAACAGAGCAGAAGCAGCAACATAAATTAAAGCACTATTTCACGCGACGCCTCGAGGTTCTATAATAATTACCCAGCGAGTTTACGAGTACCCCGGAGGGTGTCAATTACCGGTACAACCGTCCCGTGTCGACTTTAGTGAGGGAAAAAGAGGAAAAAAAAAGGACGAAGAGAAACGCAGCTACGGAAAATATAGCTTGATAGTAGTTATACGCTATGGTGTGTAGTATATATACTATTATACAGACGCTAGGGCCTAGTGTAAGGGATAAGGTGAAGGTGTAAAGGGGGTATATAGCAACATACATACATACATACACACATGGAATAGACCGCCCGTCGAGAGATAGAAGAAAAAGAAGAAGAAGAAGAAGAAAAGAATAAAAGATGAAAGAACGAAATGAGGAAGAGAGAGATAGAGAGAGAGAAAGAAAGATGGAAGGTAAAGGTATCTTTTGCGAGTGTGTTAGGCTTAGAGAGTATAGCTGTAGCGCAGCTAAAAAATAGGGACATTGCAGCTTTAGGTAAAAAGAAGAAAAAAAAGAAAAGAATTAGGTGAGAGTGAATGGAGTGTAGAAGAGTAGGCTAGAAAAGATGCTAGATACAGCAGCTTTGAGTGTTGAATTTAGAAAGAGACATGTATAAAGTATATATATATATATCCTATATATATTGTAGGAGATGTCGCGTGGAAGAAGAGAGAAAAGTTAATGGTACAGAAGCGTAGAGAAAGAAAGAAAGAGAAGTATGTATGTATGGATGGGTGGATGGAAGAGCTGAGGAAGGCAAAAATAAAAAAATATAAAAAAAAGGAGAGTTGGTGGTGTATAAGAGTATAGAGCTGGCTAATGCTTAGGAAGAAGTGAGCTGAGAAGAGAGAGAGAGAAAGAGTACAGTGTGGATATATATACGTAAACACATCGGCGAGTATAGTGCAGCATGTGAGTAGAGAGAGAAGGAAAGAGAGGAGAGACATTATCAGAGGTCTTTCGTATGTGTGCTCTATAGCAGGATGGATGAAAAAAAAAGAGGGGCAGATCGATTCGATGGAGAACGAAAAGAGATGGCGAGAAAAAAGAGAGAGGTCTAAGGGGAGTATAGTATATATATATAGAGAGACTGCAGGAGCGAGCTGCTGAGAGAGTAAGCGCGAGAAAGAGAGGAAAGAAGAGATAGAAAAAGTAAGAGAGAGAGAGAGAAAGAGAGACGGAGAGATAAATACCGGAGGAGAGACTCGCGAATGAATATATCCCCTCTCTTTCTTCTCTGTGTATAACACCACTCTTTGCGAGAGAGAGAGAGAGAGAGAGAGAGAGAGAGAGAGAGAGAGAGAGAGCTTAGGGTTCTTTGGCTTATATACGCATGCGCGAACGATCGAGCTGCGATTCTTGGTGGGGGTTATACGACACAGTCGAATGGTTTAACTTGGTGTGTGTGTATGCTTATGCTATCCGATGTGTTACAATGTATGTGAATATGGAACTTGGTTTTGATGATGTCGATGATGATAGTATAGTGTGTGTGTGACCGTCTCTGTACCGTCAGCATATGTATGAAGTGATTGTTTGAGTTAAAATTGAGAGTTTTTCTGTTACTTGAAGTAGATAGTTTTTATTGGATATGGTTTAAAAAATATATAATTATTTATGATAATTTTTAAAAAAGACTGAGATTTAATTTAATTTATGAAGGGGATGTATATTGTTTTCTTTTTTGAAAATAGTATGAGTTTGACTATTATTTTTGTTATGGTATGTTTATTTTAGAAGCTGTAATTTGTTTGATTAATGTCTGATTATATCTAACTGTTACTACTGTATTTTTATAAAAAATTACTTTACTCATTATTATTTCACAGCAAATTTACTATTGTAATACGTAAGATTAAAAATAATTTCGTTTTAAATGTGATTGAATATAAGATAATTATGACTTATATACCAAAGAATTATATTATAGTCTTATAAAAAAATGTTCTTTGTTTAATTTTTAATACACTTTTTAAAAATTTTAATGATTTTTACTAAATTTTAAAAATTTATATGATACTCTAATATTTAATAAATTTTATTACATTATATAAAAGGTCTTGGTATAACTTAGTCTGTAGAGTATAGGTTTCATAATCCACAGGTCGTGGGTTCGATTCCCTATGCTTTCACTGTTCCAAGTTTTATCACGAGTCCTAATCGAAATGCGCTAAATAGAATGCAAAAAAGATTTTTCATAAAATTATATTATATTAGATGAAAAAATCAAACAAAGAATTTTATAAATTATTAACAATAATATTAATTATGTATTTAAAAGAATTAATTATTTATTAAAATAAAATATAAAATTTTTTATGTTTTTTACAATTTTTAAGTAATTAAATTTTATTTAAATCAAACACGATATACTTAATTAAAAAAAATAAAATACCATCCTAACTAAATAATTAAATAATTTAAACTTTAAAACCCATTAAAAAAAACTATCTATATTATTCTATATCAACATTATTATCATTTTAAACAAAGCCAAGTAGTTACAGCCAAAACCAGCCAGACAACAAAAATAAATCCAAATATATATATCCTTAAATCCTTCCAAGTCCACACACCTTGTAAACACTGATCAACTTGACCGGACTTATGACCGTCTCCTTTCGTCTCTATTTTTTACAAGAAACCAACACCATCAGAACACAAACATCCACCTTAACTCCAGGAGAGTACATATATATAGAGTCACAACCTACCCACACATACACACATTCTCTATCCCTATATTCCCGGCAACTCCACTATATAGCAGTGAGCGAGCGAGCGCGCGCGCATCCAAGTAGTAGTAGTAATAGTAGTAGTATAGTAGTTGTAGTAGGGACAACCACACCGCGGTGATCCCGGTATAGTAAGAGTGAGAGAGAGAGAGAGAGAGAGAGGTGGAAGATATAGTAGGACGTAGTGGTGGTAAAAGGTGGAGGTGCGGGTGGGGCAGCGTCGCGTATAAAGCCTATACGAGAAAGAGAGACAGAATGAGAGAAGGGGAGTCAGGGCGAGAGAAGAGAGAGAGAGAGAGAGAGAGAAACCCAGACGTGCTGTATGTTGTATATCCAACAATCCGGCTCGCCCGTACCGCGTCAAGCGAAGCAGCCTCAGTGCGTTCGTTCGCAAGATGGCAGACGGGCCGTCGTCCGCTGAAAAAGTTTCGTCGTCGTCGTCGTTGTCGTCGTCCGCACCATTTGAATTAGGTGACGGTAGTAGTAGTAATAGTAGTGGTATTTCCGTGGCACGCGTACCCCGTGAACGTCATAAACGTGCAACTATTATATTAGATCAATCATCTGTCATGCCAGGCAATAGTTCTAATAGCTCTAATAGTAATAGTGGAAATAGTAATAATAATAATAATAGTAGTGGTAGTAATAATAAACGTGTATCAGTAAACGAAGATAATCAGCATCATCATCATCAACCAAGACGATGTTCAGCTGGTAATAGTAGTAATAATAATAATAAGAGCAGTTCTTCAGAAAGACGCGGTACGCGACAATCTTCTGCTGCTGCTGCTGCTGCTGCGGCCAATAACCTCAATAATAATAATAATAGTAATAATGCTGAATTATTATTAGAGCCTTGTTTAACAAGTGGTAATAATAATAATAATATTAATAAAATCGCGAGTGCTGTGGTTCTTGTTGAGCGTAGTGAGATATCAATGATTGAAAATCGTAAGAAAATCAAGGTGCAGTCATCATCATCATCTTCTACTTCATCATCTTCTACAAGTGTTGTTGTTATTGGTGGTGGTGGTTTTTCTGGTGGTATTAATAATGGTAGCATTGTTAACAATTTGTTAACAAAAAAGGATCCGAAAAAGGATAAGGAATCAAAGGATAAGGTGGGTGCTAATAGTGACGTTAATAATATCAATAATAATAATAATAAGTTTAAGGTGATTAGTGATAATGATAAATTATTGTGCTCTCGGGTTATGGATGTTGATGTTGTTGTTAATGTCGATGATAATGATGATGTGATCATGGTGCTTCAGGACAATCAACAGCAGCCTGTGCCTGTTCAACGTAAAACTACGCGGAAGACAGCAGCTGCAGCTGCTGCTGCTGCTGCCGCCGAGGTGAAGAAATCATCTAGTGCCGGACAACAACAACAGCAGCAATCAAAGGTTCAACCGGGAAAGAACGAGGATGGTGGTGGTGGTGGAGGCGGTGGTGCTGCTGCTAGTGGTGGCAACAACCTGACGCTCGTTGGTCCCTGCGCCAAGAAACGCTGCGCCGATCGATACGACAGCTCCGAGAGCTCCGACAGGTATAATATGGGAAAAGCTTTTCTCTTTCTCTCTATTCCTCCTCTCTTTTTTCACTTCACCTACTACTTTCACCACCTCTTCTAGTTCTCTAACTCTTCTTTCTTTTCTTTATTTTTTTTTTCTTTGTACGGAAAAGCGTCAACGCCACTGTGGCGTATACTGGAAAAGTGATTTTCCACACCACCCACCCTCATCTTTCTTTTCCCCTACTCTTCCTCTTTTTTTTTTGCTTTCTTCTTTACACGAGGGTGGACGACCTCCCCACTGGAAATCGATTTATGTGTCTGTATGTCTCTTTTTTTCTGAAAGGGATAGTTTTTTTTTCTTCTTCTTAGATGGATTATTTGGAATCCAAAATATCGCGAGATTTTTAGACCTTTGATTTGACATTTGTTATTTCTGTGTTTATTGAAATTACCACCAGACTTGGGTTGTGTACTGTATAGTTTAAGAAGATTGATTGATACTGTTGATTTCTAATTTTGTAAGGTTTATCAAATAGAGGGACGAGATGAAGAAAAAAAAATTGAAAAAGAAAGAAACTGTAGGTTTTAGAGTGATTGAGAATTTACAAAGATGTCAAATTTTTTGTTTAAATGAGTTGTTTCTTTGATGTGAGAGTTTAAAACAAGAATATGTGCATGCGTGTAATGGCTAGTAGTGCATGACCTTAATTCGTTAATTATTAACTGATTTGTTTTAATTATATATAAGCGTTTGGAACATGTATTGTGTTAAAAAAAAAAAAAAAAATTAAGTAAGGTTTTTTCTTTGATAAAAAAATTTTGTAAAGGGTTTTTAAAAGGGTTTATACTGTTTGGTACGATAATATTTATAATTAGAATGCTTAAGCTTTCTTTAGATCGACGTTGTGTAATAATAATCAAGCAGCTTCTTTTGTTACCTTACTAAATTGTTATTTCGACGAAGGCATTTTCTTTCTTATATTCAATGTGTATGTGTATGTGTGTGTGCATAAAAGATGTACAGAAATGAAGCGATAATGACACGATGCCATGTATTGTAAATTGAGCTTTTTTTATTATTATTTCTTCTTGCTTGGTGATTCACTTGCACATCCTTTGTGATTATCCTTTGTTGTTGTAATTCAAAAGCAAAAGCCGTCATTTATAATCTGATGTTGTGACCTTAAGTTTTTACTTTGAATATTGAGAAATTTTGATTAGAATCAAGTTTATTTGTAGATAAGGTATTTGCTTTTTATTTTTTGCAAAGACTTATCTTACTTATTTAAATGCTTTGATCTTAAAATTCTAAGGTTTATTTTTCAAGAAAGAAAAATAATTAAGTTTTATAATTATATCAAGGTGTCAGAGAAAAAAAAATGTAAGATAAAGTTTAAAATAAATTATGTAAGTTTGTATAAAGTAGAGGTACATTTTAGTAATTCAAAGTTGCATTATATACTTAACTTTATTTCAGACACTTGTCTCTACTTCGTACACCTTTCTTTCTCGTTTTAAAAAATTGTTTTAGTATACCATTTTCACTCTTAAGCTTAACAAAGATTTTCTTTTTCTTTTCTGTCAAATAAGAACAGTTTTAATTTAGTCTTTTTAAAAAATTATCATTTTTTAACACTTTAATACTTACTTACTAAAACGAAACAGTAGTTCTTTTTTTTTTTTTTAAAAGATAATAGTCTACATTATTTTACATAACTTCTAACAACTTAGCTTTCTTATCACTAAAATAATAAAAAAAAAACTCTTAATCTAATAACGTCAACATTTTTAACAGTTTTATAAAGAAAAACGTGTAACATCTTAAAACGTCAAACACCTTCTGTTATTTACAATTAATTAACATAAAAAAGCCAGAGTTTGCACAATTTAAATACCAAGTAACAAAAAAAAAAAAAAAAAAATGACAGCTTGCAATCGTTATACTGATACATATTTGCAAACAAGTGACAATAACTTGCTTGTTCTAAGCATGATTTGTACAGTTGTTAATAATCACACCTTATTCGCTATTCGTTGTTTACACCTTTTCTTTTTATTAATTCCTCACAAATTCTCATATCGTTTATCAACCCAAAAAAAAAAGAAAAAATTAAACGAGAGCAGAGTAAAAAAAAACCGCTGCTAACTGCATTAGCAGAATGCTTTCTCAAAGAAATTCGAAAAACAAAATTAATTATTTTTAAAATTTTAATATATTATTTCTT
>JAPYZE010002090.1:0-17898 GCA_030522805.1 Leptomastidea abnormis
GGGGGGGGGGGGGGGGGGGGGGGAGGGGGAGGGGGAGAGAGAGAGAGAGAGAGAGAGAGAGAGAGAGAGAGAGAGAGAGAGAGAGAGTGACTCTCCTACTCGGGCAAGTGCAAAATGACCGAACGCAGGGGAGAGGGAGGTTGCGCATGTGCGCACAAAGCCCCCGGCAGACTAGCTCACCTATCTCTCTTTCTCATTCACCTATCTCCCTCTCTCACTCTACATTCCCCCTCCTCCCCCTTTAATACTCTAATTTAGGCCACGGCGGTCCCGCTAACTGATTGAAGCTGATTGACGCTCTAGTTGAATACCGGACAAGTCCGATGTCCTCTCTCTCTCTCCTTCTATCTTCCCCCCCTCGTTCCCACTCCCCGGCACCTTGCCCAAAAGCCATTATTTACTGGCCGTACCTGCGCAACGTTATAATCGCCAGCGGCCATTTTCCTCGGGTACACAACGTGAATGAATCAGCTTATCGACGGGACAAACTCTCTCTCTCTCTCTCTCTCTTTCTATCCGTTGTGTCCTCTACATATAGTATAATCTCTCTGATCATCCCTGCTTTCTCTCTTCACCCATATCCTCACATTGTATTTTTCTCTTTAAAACCATAGACTACTAGAATATAGCGTCTCGTTCTATATCGCTTTCGAGATACTTACTTGCAAACTTCGGGCGAATTTCGGGGCACCCCCAAGTTGCTTTACGATTTTGAATCTCAGATAATTTTCTCCCTTTTCCTACACTTTCTCCTCTATTTTCTCTCACTCTCTGCATTAATTAAGATTTATATCACTGTTTGTAAGTGCTTTTCTTGAAGTGCGTATATAGGTACATATAATAGAGCGCCTAGAGAGTTTCATACCTCTTTAAAATACATAAAGTGTTTTGATTGAATTTATAAACTTTCCCGTTATTTTCTTTTATTTATAAAGTATTTTATTTATTTTTAAGTAGTATGACCCTTGCACATGTCAGGCGTAGGTTGATAAATTTTCTAAAATTAAATGATTCTTTAAACATTAGCTGAACTTCCGTTATAGTTACATTTTCAGATAAAGATATTTATATATAAAAGAAGCAAAAAAAAAAAAACTGACTTTATATATATAACTGACTTACAGAACCCATTTCCGTTATATCACATATTAATCTTCTTTTCTAAATCGAAATTTTCGATCACACGGAAAAAAGATCTTGGTGTGCGCGTATTTTGCGGTGACCAGTGAGGTCATGAAGAGTCCGAGGAGAAAAAAGGAAAAAAATATCGGTAAAAAGGTAGAAAGGGTTGGTGGATGGAAGTAAAAAAAAAGGCAAGTGAGAAAGAGAAATAAAGAAAGAAAGAAAGAAAAGGAAAGCCCAAGCACGGAAAGAATCACGTTCACGCCAGAGTCGTTCCATCGCGATGTATCATCTTAATCCCTTGGATTCCTTTTTACCTCGTCCCCCCCCCCACTCGCATGCTGCGACAGAAGGTGGTTTTCTTTTTATTTTTTTCCTATCTCTCTCTCTCTCTCTCACTTTTTCTCTTTCGCTATCCACGTCTTTTCTTTCTCCCTTTCATTCCATATAGTTTGTCCAGTGCTACATTCCCGTTCGCAGCGTCTATGCAGCGGATGAACGTGAGCATCGCCACACCTACTCAGCCTCAGGACTTGGTGGTATAGACGCAAGAGTATAAGAGATAGGGAGTAGTAGGTACGAGCGGTAAAGAAGAAAGGGGTTGAAAGATGGGAAAAAGAGGCGAGTGAGAGAAGAAACGGGGGGGGGGGGTGGAGGGAAAGAAAAGGAAAGCGCCTCCTCTCCTCTCTTATCCAGTTGAATTACGGGAAAGCACGTCCGCCCTCCAGTAGTCCTTCGTCGGAGCGGCAGGCTGGACGACGTCCAGCAGCGCTTGCCTAAGGAAGATCCACCGCTCGAATGACCGTGCCCCGTATTAAAACCCGTCGCTCTGCTTCTACGTGAGGCAAGATTTTATTCTTCAGCTTCGCTGACCTCCTTCCCTTCTCTTCCCCGCCTTTTCTCCTCCTTTATCCTTCATCTATTTCGCCCCCGTAGTTCGTCAGCGTTCGTGCGGTGAACGGAGAGAGATTCGAAGCGGGAGAAGAAGGAAGAGGAGAAGAAGACGAGAAGAGGTCATTTTCGTGGCACAGCACACACGACTGCATGTAGCCCCTGTCGGCCGTGAATTTCATTATTTACAGATGTGAGAAGGAAGGGTTGTGTAGAAAGAGAGAAATAGAGAAAGAGAGAGAGAGAGAGAGAGAGAGAGAGAGAAAGAGAAAGGGATATATAGAAACTTGTATATAGCAATGGTCTATGTAGGTGCTATATGTGTGTTGTTGTGTGCGAGTGGCTGTCGAGGAAATTGCACTCGAATACGGATGTGTAAGATATACCACAGATGAAATTGTATGTGTGGCTAATGGATCTTATGCTACGAATCGAATACACTTTGTTCTTCGTAATTACAAGCTCGTATATTATTTCCAAAAGTTTAATATTTTCCTATATACTATTCTTTTTGTTCTTAAGTAGTACAACTCTTGATAATGTCAGACGTAAGTCAATTAATTTTTAAAATTTTTTATTTTGATTAATTTGTTTTAATACAAATTTAAAAATTATAATGAACTACGAGTACTTGAGAGTTTTAACGAGTTTTATAAAAGATCGATATAAATATATAGTTTGTTATATAACGACAAATTTATTCAAAATTTGTATTTCAACTTTTAATTGATCGATATTTTGAAAAATTTAAAACAATGTTGAAGTCTGTACTTCGATTAAGGAATCGACTTTATTGGGACACCACTTGAAATTTTTCGAATAATTGGAGCTTGCAAGTTTCAAAAAGTTTGTAGTTTTCACTGAAAGAGTGAGAACTAGAACCACTTGAAAATGTATATCAGCACTATTGAGTCTCAGCTTGTACTGATTATACTCACTTTCGCAGTGCAAAGCAACAATGCAGATGGATTCAATTCTCCGAAATATATTTGTATGAGCGAGCAAAGAATCGAATGGAATGATAGACAAAATTGGAATAGGTATTTCGAGTACTCTAATATTACAGCAAAAAACCTAGAGAATTTTGCAAAGATTTAGCTTTAAAATTCTCTAATTTAACACACCAATAATGTAATTGTACTTCTAACACTGGAATTCTAAGTTTAAACAAATGAAATTTCATTTAACAAATTTACTATTACGCAAATATATATAAATTTTGTTTCTCAATGAATATAAACTTTGAATATGCTATTAACCAGTTTGACTTGACAGAATATAAATCAATTATTTATATCAAATTAAAATTACACGACATTTTTAATGATAAAAGCAATATGTAAGCTCAAAACCGGAAACATACAATAGCTTTTCAACCTACATTCCACATATATAATCTAGCGCTTAAAACGTGAAACGTGCCAAGCATAGTACATACAGAGAACAGATCTCAAAACAAGCCTGCATTATTTGCGCGCTTGGGTGAGCGCAAAAATACTCAATCTACAATCCTCAATGAAACCCGATAAAATAGAGCGCGTGTTTGTGTGTGTGAGAGAGAGAGAGACAGAGAGCTTTCACCCGCTATCCTGTATATATGTTTTCTCGAGCAAACTGCAAGAATACATACGAGGACGACGACGACGACAACGACATGTCAAGTGGTATGGGGAAGTAGAAAAGCGCCGTAAAGCAACAGCAGCAGCAGAAGCAGTAGTGTGAGCTTGCGCACACTCTGGGTACGCTTCTGTGCATCTATCCCTATACCCTATAAGTAAAGCAACGGACGGATTTGGACGAGTAAACACATTCGCGGCTTTGCAAGTCGTAAAGCAGGATACGCGCGCGCTTGGTCGTGGTGAGAGGCTAAAGTGGCTGACGCGATGCTTTTGCCCTGCACCTGGCCTTCCTTGCAAGCTCTCTCTCTCTTTTTTCCTCTTCCCTCTCACTCATCCAAGTTAACCCCCTTGCAACCAAGGTTCGTCTCGCTCTTTTCTTCGCGTTATACGATGGGACATTCAAGGTTTTTCGGCGATATATAGTGAACGAAAAAGTAGCAGTTATACGTAGCTTGCGTAACTCGTTTCCGCACCAACTGCCAACTGTCTCTTGTTGGCTCGTATGTTTAAAAAATATTTTTTTTTCTTTTTTTTAAACGTTTTGTTACGCCCTAGATGTGCCCTCAAGTTGGCAACGAACTCAAAAACAGGTTTTTGAAACGAATCTGGAATTTAAAAATTTTTGAAAATATGTGGAGAGTAAAAATTGCTGTGTAATTATACGAAGTTTGGAAGTGCAGATAAAATTATATGCATTATAATTTTAACAACAAAAAAAATTGATGTTACAGTTCAATGATGTTTTGATTTAATTTTTATTTAAAATTGTATGCATGTAATGAAAAAATAAAAATTTTATTTTATTTTATCTTATTTAATTTGCAGACACGGTGATGAAAAAATTGCATACTCACAAGCGTATTCATTGCTTTAAGTTCGAAATAAAAAAAATATCGGTCAATATAAAAAGCCTAGGTAGCGCCTTATATAGTCAGTTAGAGCTTTGAAGGCCCCAATCATCATCGATTGCTCACAATTTTCTCGGAAAGCGCTAATGAGCCATTCCACTTGGTTGACTTTCGAGCTCTACCCGTTCTGTTAGCAGTTTTGTTCTCTTCAACTCGTGGCTAAAGGATTACGGCTGTGCGCAGAAAGCGTGGAAAATCAAGGGGAAAGGAGAAGGAGGAGAAGGAAGAGGTGAGCTGCCGATTTTACAAGCAGTTTGCAATATCTCGGTGGTAGTGCGAATAGGAGAGAGAAAAAAAGAGTATGAAAAGACTCGTGGCTGGAGAGGATGCGATCGAGCGTGCTAAATTCCGACATAAAGAAAAGCTTCCAATCCTACTTGCCTCGGTACTTTTATTTATTTTTTTTTATTTCTCAACATTTTTGCGTACTTGTTGGGCTTTGCCAAGTTTGCTAAAAAAAAATTGAAGCTGACGGCAAAACGTTTTCATATCTGACTTCTTTACTGTTAACGCTTAATACTCGTTCAGACCGTTATAATCACTCTCTGTTAATTAATCTTTTTGCCAATACTAATTATTTAGATTATGAAACCTTATTTTTTTTACTACCTTTTTCGAAACGTTATTAAAGCTTCATAAGCTTTCAGTAAGCGATGAATAATAAATTAAAAAATTCAAGTTTTTTTTAGAAAATTTCGAATTATTTTTTCTTTTTTTTTTTTGAAAATCAGTCATCTATGATATTATTCCAGCTAATTATCGTTCGTTCAATAACGAGCTGAAATAGTAAAAGAAGAAAAAGAAAGAAAAAAGACCAAAAGACACTTCATTCCACACGACCGGTCGGAACTTCATATTTCTGTATACCTGACATTGAAGTCGTTCAAGTTTAAAGTCAATTACGATATTTAAGGACTTTCCAGTAGAACAAGCGTAGGGAAAAAGAGAGAAGAGGTTGAGAAGTCTGTTGTAAAAAAGGTAAGCCTATCCTACAACGAAAGCACGATTTGCAATGTAAGAACATTGAAAAGTTTTTGTTCTCCATCTCACCCCCGCAAGCTTGCTTATTTTCCCACTGGGCGAATCAACGTTGGTCATGCGTCGTTGGTGCATGGTATATAAAATAGGCACAAGCTGAGAGAGAAAGAGATTTTAAAATTTAATTCGATGAGGATTATGGTCACGCGAAAGTTTTGGTTGTGCTTGCGAGCTTGCAGTGCAGAAGCCTTCACTACCAGCAGCCGCGCTGAACTTTAACGTGAGAGGTTGAAAGTTGGCTGCATACACTACCGGCCATTCTCGAGTGTGAAGTTTCGTAAATTCTTTAGGAATTTGTTCAACGTGTATATATACGTATATATACATCTTACAGAGCTTGAGCTTCAGCCAAAGCTATGGACCTTCACAACCGCAATCCTATAAAACTCGATGCTCTCTACCAACATCGAGTAAGCTCTTTTTCTCTGTACTTTCTTTCGTGCTGCAGTATTTATTATCTCGCTTTTTCACTATAGCCTTTTTTTTAACCCTTCTCTTCTTCCCTCTTGGCTTATGAAGACCAATTACCGACACTGCCGAGGTTAGCCAAACTTTTATCATCGGCCTCCGGACCAAGTAAGCTACCTACGTGTATACGTACAACTACAGCATGCAAGTTTTCGGTCTTAAAAAAATTCGAGAAAGCCTTTTACCTTCAAGTTTCGTTATGATGGAATTTTTAATTAAAGCCACAAATTTTTCTTTCCTTTTTTTCTCTACTTTACCATATTTTTTTTCTTTTTTTTATGTTAGACCAAGGACATTATTTACCAGGTAAAGGTAAAATTTTATTAAGCGCAGGCTAGAGACTCGTCGGTAGTCCGATATAGTGCAGAATAAGTATACGAGAGAACGGGAAAAAGGTAGAGAGAGAGAGGTAGAGAGAGAGAGAGAGAGAGAGAGAGAGAGAGAGAGAGAGAGAGAGAGAGAGAAAGCGTGTGCAGCCTGGTAATGGTCAATTACGCTACCATAAACGAAACTGCGGTGAACTATTTCTCAAAGCACGGCCGAGATCTATATACATACGTCGTTAGAGCCACGAGAGAACAGAAATACTAGAGAGAAGGAGAAAGAGAAAGCTTTTGCGAAAAGTTCAATATCGCTAAGCAGAACGTGGAGGCATGAACGTTTGCCAAGTGATTCTCGTAATCTGACTGTCGATGCTTCTCATTAGTGAACTTGCAAGCTTGTTGGTCGTTTATAATTTACATGTTTTAGCAGCCAATACATATACATTGATGTGAATGCAAGAGAAAAAGACAGAGGAAACATAATCTGTATTGGAGCAAAATTACTGACTAATACGCTGGGATGCATGCCTATAAAGAGCTTTTCCCCTATACCCCTTCTCTAATTACCACTTTAAGCAGATCTCATTCACGAGATTCGTGGAACTTGCAAGCTTAAGCCTTTCTCATCGTATCGGATAATAGAAGGTTTGGAGCTCGTTGACCCCTTTAATTTCAATATTACTGTATGTTGACTGGACTATTTTTGTTTTGAGCACTATATATTTTTGTCCAATCTAAATTCATAAAAAAAAATTCAAATCACCCGTGACATATTCAAATAACAAAGGTTTATTCAATATGCATATTGTATTGAGTATTTTCCTAGCAAATAGACATTTTATTGGATTTTGGAAACCACTGAAAATGTCACGTTAAATATTATAGAAATAACTCGAATCAACAAATCCTTTTTTTTTTACATAACACAAGTGGAACGCAAATAAATAAGAAAACAAGAAAAGTAAGAATTTATTTTCGTTCAATTTAATACATATTGACATGCTGATATTTTTGCTGACGGCAAAAAAAAGAGAGAAAGGGAGTCATGATAACTTTTGCTCGAGTTTCTTTCTCTCACTCTCTCCTATTCCCTTTCTCTCTCTCTCTCTCTCTCTCTCTCTCTCTCTCTTTCTCCTCGATTTTGATCTGCCGGAACTTAAAACTGCCTCAACAGTCGTTCCACATTTTCAATTACCCGACGGCGTTGTAAGTTCGTGCATCTCAGCGAGCATACACACAACCCGCCTTTGCTTAGCACGCAATGCAAAAATAAGCGGGTTTGCTAGTCTTGACTACTATTACTGCCTAAGCGCCAATAAGAAGTTGCTGTATGAAATAATTGAGTTTTGCGACACGTAAATATTGATTAAAGGGTGGGTAGAGGTATATATGTATATGCTAGCTAATGCGCTCTGACCCTAGTCATTTTTGCGGATGCTTTTCCCCATCGTTGACCGGCAATCAGTTGGTTGTAAATTTGTAAAAGCTCTACGTATGTACGTATGTACGTATGTACGTATGTATATGGTAGAAGGTGGAATGCCTTTCGTGGAATACAGAGCGAACATTTTCTTGTAAATAATTTGCTAGCTATGTTACCAGCTTGTTTTAGCTCTACTATTTTTTATGGGTATTTCTTGTAGGAATTATCATGACTCGCGTAATAAGTACTTTAATATCTAAATTAATTTGTTTTAGAAAAAAAAAATGATAACGGACTTTTAAAAGATGTAATCTATTATCTCTTGATGTCAAGTCTATAATTTTTTTTACTTTGCACAATTAAATTAGACAACAATAATTTTACAAATAACGAAATGTCAAGGTAAATAAAACTTGAAAATTAGATAAAATCAAAACTGTAAACTCACAGGGGCAAATATGGATAGTAATTTTATTCAACGCTACACGTCAAGAATACTTTAATCATTTTCACATTGAAAAAAAAAGCAGAGCGTCAATTTGAAGCACAACCATCAGTTGAAAAATGCTAAAAATAGAAAACCGATATATTCGCATTGCGTACATATACACACATACATACATACATACAATATGTTGAGTTGAATTTTTAGTGAAAACTGAGCGACTACTGAAAATATCGTTTTTCCATACGTAACGAGGCTACGCTCAATGTAATTTACCCGTAGCTTCTAACTAATTTTTGCGGGTCAAGCTTGTCAGTTCGTACTCACATCGCATTAACTTTTCTGTTCTTTTTTTTCCCCCTTTTTTTGTCTCTCTTTTTTTTTTTCATTATTATTTTTCGAGAATAAAATACTGTAAACAGATTTGTTGTCATGATTTCGATGAAACGAACTACACGGGATTTGCAAGTAACCATTTCCATGTATTTTCTTGACAAAAAGCTCATGAAAATGGGGGTTTTATCAGTAAAAGTACACTCTTGTCCAATAAAATATGCTATCTGTAATCCTTGTTCTTTTACAAAGCTATATGCTGCGAAATCAAGTGAATTTCGCTTAGCCTATATATACTGTCACCAGCAAATTTTACGATTGCAAATATTACACGCGTACGTTTGAGACTTGTCACTTTATATTTTGCTATAAAATCAAAATATTACTTTTGCAGAGCTTTGTCAAGTTAAAAATTGAATTTTTAAAAATACGATTTTTCTTTCTCGATTATACGAGTCAAAAAGTAGTGAGATGCAAAAATTGTTCGGAGCTTTTGATGTATCCGGTATTAACACTGTTATCGAACTGACAATCTACAATTAATTTAATGAATTTATTTTTATTTTACTTTATTGTTTTTATTACTACTATTATTGTTATTATTATTACTTTTATTTTTTATAATGTAAAATCGTAAGCTTTATCGTTTGGATTTTTCAACTGTATTTTTAAAGACCAAGCATCATATAGTTTAATTAAACGCTCGTTATTGAAAAACTCGCGTTAAAAAGTTAATTTTTTTATTTTTACACGAGATTATAAATACGCTGTTTTTTAAAGCTCTCGTTAATTTTCTCTCGCTGTTGCTAATTTACACAAATAACACGTATAAACTTACTAAACACAAATAAACCTAAGCTACAACATATATTATGAGTAAATTACTTTAACCAAAAACAATACTTATCATCCCTGTATAAGTGTATATTAAATCATTTCTATCCCTCAATTACATCAATTTTTCAGACATCAAAATATCATTTACTTATTCGACACGCGTAAAGCCCCAAATAACTCCATTCAACAAACTTCATAATTAATTAAAGCTAAATCCAAATTTTCCTCGCTCGAGTTTCGCTATAGTCATCGCTCCCACGTGAAAGTCGACTTAATGAATTAAAGGTAAAAGTTTACAGTTTCAGTTGTCCATGACTCTACAATACACATTTACTAACACTTTCCCCCTCTCTCTCTCTCTCTCTCTCTCTCTCTCTCTCTCTCTCTCTCTCTCTCTCTCTCTCTCCTTCTCTTTCTAACTCTCAATCCTTCTCTTTCTAATACCAAGGTATGTATATCAATATGTTTAGAAACAAAAGTAAGCCTTGTGTATAGCAGGAGAAAAAATACGATGTATCAAAGAGGGTACTTAGAGTATGTGCGTTAGAGCTCTTGCATTCGATTTCTCAAAGTCCAGATAAATACACTTGTGTGCACCAAGAAATCCATCTATACATGCGTATTGAAGAGACGTAACATCAAGTGAAAAGGAGCGAGAGAGAGAGAGAGAGAGTGTATGAGAAAAGCTGAATAGCGTAGGATATATGAGAGAGTGGGAGAGAGAGAAAGAGAAACGTATAGGAATACCGAGTAGGCCACACAGGGGGTGGTTTGACTCCTTTCAGCGCACTTTAGATCTGCTCTTCTAGTTTCGAATAGGTGGCTGCTGCTTTGGAATATATAAAGCCTCCTACCTAGCAGCAGTAGCAGCAGCAGCAGCCAATGGCAAATTCATCTAACTAACGCGTTTGCCCCCGAATATCAATCGCTTCTATTTCTGCTACTACTACTGCTGCTGCTTTACGTTGAGGAATGCGCGAGAGCTTTCTATTCATTCGCGAGTGCGTAGCTGCTACTACTACTACTACTACTACTTCTACTACTATTACCTCTACAACTATCTCGATATTCTCCTATAAACTCTAGATTCTCTCTCTCGCTTTTTACTGGCCGCTAACTGGTAATCCAGCGAACGGTATGTACCTATATGTAGACTCTTGCCTTTTAGATGCTCGCTTCATGCTGATGCGAACGTTTAAATATATATATATATATATATATATATATATATGTACGTATTACTATCGATATGGAATAGATGATTTGCTGATAAAATTTGCAACGAGGTTTTAAAGGGGTAAAGTATATGGAACGATTGTAAAATAACAAAATTATTTTTGTTGTGTATTAAAAGAGTGCAGGGATTGTATAAACCCTTAGACATTTCATAGAATTTTAAAACGGAAGTTATGCACGTGTGTATACGTGTATGTATGAATACGAAACAATGCTATCGGTTTATCAACGCTTTTAAAAATCAAAAGTCATCGGTCGGCACTTTAAATCAAATCTCTCTTTGATAAAATAAAATAAAACTCAATCTATTTATAACGACAGCAATAAAAATAAATAAAATAAAGAACAAAAGAAAAAAAATAAAAACAAAAATTGAAACTCGATGAAAATTGAAACGTTTTAAAATTATAATAGAGAGACAACAATAATAACAGCAATTGCAGACTTATTTTAGCCAAATTCATCTTGACGCGTGGATCTAAATTCGTGAAAGAGGTATAGAGAGATAGTTGAGTGAAGATGAGGAAAAGGAGGAAGGGGAAGAGAGGAAGGGGAGGGGGGGCTAAGGTGGCTGAGAACATAACGACAGGGTCCTTTGAAGAGAGGAAGAGAGCAAGAGATAGTAAGTGGAAGCTAGACTATCTTCGGACGCTGCTCTCTAATTTTCTTGGTCTACGAGAGAATTTCCCTGTAGCCGGTAAGAGGATTGAATTGCTTGACTATGCTCGATGCAAACCTCGTCCCTCTTAATACTCCTATTCTTGCAAGCTTTATGAGGAAAGGAGAGGGTAAGGGGATAAATTTACTCGATTATGCCTACGTCAGTCTGTCACTCGATATCCGCGAGAGCGAGGCAAACGGAAATGCCGATAATTCTTCACTTCCTGGCTTTTGTATGTTCTGACTTTTATTAATTTTATTCTTATACTGCGGATTTCAAGTCGATTTTCAAATAAAATATCAGTGACAACAACTCATAGAGCTAATTTTTATTTAATAACGATCTGAGATTTGTTAATTTTTTTATTGTTTTCCAATATAAGATGAATATATTTTTGAAAAATCTTTTATGGATTACACACTTATCTTTTGTTTTTTTAATAAAATTATCGAGTGAAATGATTTAGAGAGAAAATAGTCAACTGATTAGCATTAATAATACATTAATCTTGTTGAACAATTAATAATGCTAAAATAATATATTAAAAAAAATGTAATAAAAAATTCAATATTTTAATCATTCAAGTGTTTTATTTCCAATTGAATAAATAAATTATTTCATGATAATGATACTTATAAGTCTTAACAAGGCACTCAAAATGCTTAGTATTTATAAATATAAATGCATACGTTATGAATGTATGACGATTATCTTGAAAAGGGTTGGTTATAATATTATGCGTTACAAAATGTTCATCACTTCAATAATGATTGCCAATTATAATTGTTCATAACTGATAGTAATAAGTGTATATATTCCATAGGTAATTTTGTTCATATTATTATATCAGCACAACTTTACAATTTCATCTCAAAATTTAGCAAACCAATATTCAAATAATCAGCTTTAATTTTTTATTTTTTTTATTTTACATTACGAAAATTGCGTTATAGTAATAGAAAATCCAGATTTGCGTAATAAGTATCTTAATATGCTTAACCGGCTAATCTTCACTTTAAATTTATTAATTATTATTTGAAATTTTAGCATAGTCATTATTTGAAAATGATAGTTATAAAGTCATTAAGAATTATGAAATTTCTATTCTGCTATCAGATCATATCACATCGCTCAAAGAGACTTTATTATTATTATTATTATTTTTTACGATCACCAAAATACAATTTCTTTACACACATCCGACGACCAATCCAAACAAAAGTGTTACTTTAATTTATGTAAATTTTGGATAAACCAATCAGAAATTATTTCTAAGCGCCAACATATTTTTCTCTTTACTAAATACAGACACTCCATGCAAACAAGTATGTATAAGCATGAGAGAATATTCACATAGGGTCATCACATGTGAAGAGAGAAAGATGTATTCGAAAGAGGAGAAGTAAAGACATGAGGTGTATATACACGCATAATAACATAAATACGCAGGCTTGACTGTATCTGTGCGTGTGTGCGTATACATACGGAATTCCACGCACGAGTGCGCGTCCCGGGTTATTTGTCGTAAAAGGAGGGTCGCATCGTGTGGCACATGGTCTAGGGGCAGCAGGTTACCTAGTTGTAGTAGTAGTAGTAGTAGTAGTAGTAGTAAGTAGTTGTTTAGCGGACAGCTCGTGGGCATCTGGCGTCTCGTTGGTCCAAAGCGTCGTCGTTGCGCGCGCAAAGAGGACGAGGAGAGTAGCTTCTGCTACTGCTATACTGCCTGGTGCTCAGTTAGCAAGGGTAGTTAAGGTAGAGCTGATGTAACTAGCACGGCTAATGAGGCATAAACAACAACCGGAGAGGAGGAGGAGAAAGAGAGAAGGAAAATCAGAGACGCGATGACTTTCTCTCTTGCTCTTCCTCTTTCCTCCTCGCGGTTTATAGCTACTGTTTTAGCTCTTCTCCTATCCTACTACTACTACTACTTGGCTAACCCTTGTACCCCTTCTACCTCCCAAAACTAATAATCTCGGCCCTTCTGCTTGGTTTCGGGGACGCGCGCACATTTTGGAATTTGTATGGGTGTCGCCGGCACAGCGATGAATAACTTGCTTGCTTGCTTACTTTCTATCTCACTCTTTCTCTCTTGTTCGCTTCTCTCCTTTATGTGCCTTCCTCTATTGTGTGGAAATGGAGCGTGGCGTTTGCTTAGATACTTTACTTTTTCTTCTTCTTCTATTTTTTTTTTGGCTTTGCGGAGACCGACGCGACGAGAAAGGCTGTATGAAAAGGACGCGTTTTGGTAGAAGCTTTTCTGGCACCGACGTGCCTTTAAATTTTTCTCTCCTCTATAGGTATGCCATATTCTGCGAGTGATGGTTAAAGTAAGCGATACTTGGGGTCAAGGACATTTTAATGGTTTGCTATAATTTTCAAGAGTTTGATCATAAATGTAAATTATACAATGTAGGTGTTTGCGTCGTTTTTATTTTTTATCTCTACTCTAGTAAAATTTTATATGAATTATTTTATTAAAAAATTTCTATTACCTCAAAATAAAATTTATAAAGAAATTTTAGTAATTATACATTTAAGACATTTCATATATAATAAAAAAATTTTTTTTTTTTTAAATTATCTCTTGATCAAAAATTTAAATTTTTTCTTGTGAGAGACTTCAAAAATTGCATTTAATATTTCAAAGAGAGAGAGAGAGAGAGAGAGAGAGAGAGAGAGAGAGAGAGAGAAGCAAAGACAAACACACTCGAGGGCATACGCGATTTCTCACCAATATGAAAAAAAAAAACGTAAAAAGAGAGTATTTTCACAAAAGTACCAGCACATTTAGTAAATTAAACCAGAAACTCGCTTCTAAAAGGAAAGAAGAATATTTTAACCAAGAGAGAGAAAGAGAAAGATCCTACACACCAGTGTCTGTCGGCTTTTTGCAAAATTTAATCTAGCATCTTCTAGGGGGTTGAGAGAGGAGGAGGAGGAGGGGGGGGATTTCATTTTCTCGACCAACTTTCCTGACGAAGATTAAGTAAGCTCCGTATGATTACACAATCGCATTTTAATGCACCAAGACTCAAGCGACTTAAACTTGATGTTCTTCAGAGAAACTCTCTCTCTCTTTCTCTATATATAGCAGGTTTAAAACCTCCATCGGTAGTCCATACTCGTAATTGTCAGGCATAATTATACTCTCTCGATCGACAATTTACTCTCTTCTCTTCTCCCCTCCCCTCCCCCCCCCATCTCTCTTGACATAGCCTACTCGCAAGCCTTCATAAATAAGCAACGAAAATAACGGCACGTAAGCCATGCATTACTCTAGATGCCATATCGAGTAGTTCTAAACTAGCTATAGACTACTGCGTACATCGATAGTTTAGTTAGTCTACTAACTGCACTCACATGCATTTTTGCAACTCTAAAACTTGTGTATATTTAGGTGTGCATAGTTGATCGTTGGTTTTGCAGTTAGAAGTATAGCAGCAGCAGCAGTAACAACGAGGTATTTATCGTCAGCTCAAACGACTTTTCCTGCGTTCCATCATCATGAAAACACATAAAAACCAGGTCTAACCACACATACACGCAATCTTTCTTTTTTTTTTCTCTTTTTGTTCCATCCTGCCCCTTCAAACACCATCATCTTTCTTCCCCACACTTCACACATATCCGTAACTCATTCTCTCTCTCTCTCTCTCTCTCTCTCTCTCTCTCTTTCGTCTTGTTGGTTTACACGTTAAAGGCAGTGGCAGCAGTACCTCTTGCCCTTTTTTTTTCTTACCGCCTCTTTTTTTCTTCCACCCTCTGACGTCTATACAGCCACTTTATGGGAGGGCTGACTTGCAAGAGAAAGCGGGAGCAGATGACGCTGGAGCTATACAATTACGAGAGAAGGCAAGGGGAGGAAAAGCTTCGTTCGATGCACCATTGGATACTTTTTATCGATTTTTAGCAAGCTCTTTTTAATGCGCTATACGTTTATACACATACACACACACCTCCCTCTTATTTTTCTACAAACTTTAATGATGCGCGAACTATTGCTTCCTTTAACGTTAGAGGAAAAAAGAGAGAGAAGGAGAGTTTAGTTTGCTTTATTATTTAGTAGTGCTATTATTGATAATTATTCTTGCGAAATTATTTAGATTCCATGTGAATTATATGTGCTTTTCATTTTCCATGGAAATAATGCATAGGGTCGAAAGCTTTTGAATGGGGCTAGGGTAATAATAATCGGTATCCAGTAGAAGAAAAAAAATTGAACGAGTTTTTTGATTTTACGAATGAAATAAAAAAATAAAAATAATATAAATCCACACCTACAAGCATGACATATCTAATCAGGTGGTCCGTCAAGCGTATACGTATAGAAATAAAAAAAGTTACCGCAAAAGTTTGGCATTTGCATTTAATAAAAATATTGCGTCGTTGACAAGAGGATTGGCCATATGTGTTGGCTATATTTGAAATTAAAATATTGCAGCTGAGAGTTTGTTTATTCAATTAGCAAGCGTACATTGATTCGTATTATAAAACTTGATTTTATATATCCACGTTATGTGTGCATGCAAAAATATAACCGCACTGGTAATTTTTCGTTCGCTGTTTGATATTTTAATAAAAAGAAAATATTTTTGTGGCATATGTTGAATAATTATTATAAATTAAAATTTACTAAAATGATAGGATGTGTACGTTATATTTCTGCAGTTGAGATAATTTATTATTCGTACAAAAAAGTGAAGGCAGTCAAAAATAAATGTAAATGTTTAAAAATTCGTGTCAAAGGAAAAATATATCTATTTGATTTTACAATCCTGATACGATTTGTATTGATAATATTATCAATGAAAATAAATTATTACATTCAATAAAAAAAAATCTCTGAATATAAAAATTATCAGTACAACATTTAAAATACGACGTACGTATAGTAAGATAAACTACGGTAAAACGCATATCTATAAAATATACACATATAAACTGAATAGTAGGTAGCAGTAGGTAGAAACCACCTTTACATTTTCCAGGAAACTAGTCCGCTTCATTCGAATGATTCGATTACCTTCGTCTCTCGTGAGAAAGTTACTGTATGTATTTCAGATGCCGAAATCATGCAGTACATTTGCTGCGCCTGCTACACACACACACCCACTCCATCTTTCTCTCTCTTTTTTACCCTCACTTCTTCATCCTTTTTTCTTCTTCTTCTTCTTTTTTTCCTTCTCACCACTACCGCAACTACTCGTTTGGCCTCTCTCTCTCTCTCTCTCTCTCTCACTCGCACTCACTTTCGTACCGGGTGTGAATTTATTCCGTCCACCAGAGCGCTGGGAGTAGGGAAAAATTTGCGTCGTCCCTTTGCATAACTAGATTCAATCGGAAAGCGTTTTCACGCCGCAGCAGCAGCAGCAGTAGCTCCAACAGCGAAAGGGAGAGAAAGAGAGAGAGAACTTGTGCTGCTTGAGTACGCCCTGAATTGCAGCTCGTCGTCGTCGTCGTCGACGTCGTAAATGCATGGAATGGGCTCAAGAAGAGGAAGGCAGAGAGAGAGAGAGAGAGAGAGAGAGAGAAAGAGAGAGTCGGCTATTGCTATCGTTCGAAGAGAAATCAGGTATAGGGGTTGCTTCTGCTGCCTTAGCTGTTTCCACTACTGCAATGCCGATAAGAGTAAGAGAGAGGAAGAGGGAAAGAGCTAACAAAACTAGATGCTCGAATCGATGTTTCCCATATGTTTACTCGTCTGCATTATATTACCCGTAATTTCGATGAGAAAACAATAAAGTTTATTTTTCTTTTCTTACTCGAATGGTATATAAACAAGGGTCTACAAAAATTTTGTTATTCAAGTGACGAAAAAAAAAAAATTCTATGCAATATTACATCGAGTAGTATCGATTATGAATATATTTATTATTTATCATTTAAATTTGATAAATAAAATTAAATACTTTTCTTCGTAAAAGCAGACTTGACACAAGCCTCCAACGCACTTTTTTACATTTACAGACCCTACCAATGTCCAAATTTACACAAAACACAAACACACATACCTATACGCAACATTAAAACAGATATAATCGAATTTATTTAGAAAAGTAAACATACTGACATACTCATACTATACACTTTTCCCAAAGCATCGATAGCTCAGAGACGAAGCACAAACACACACACACACACACACACACACACACACACACACACACACACACACAGAAAAACACGTTATATTTGCGCGAAAACTTGAGCTTTACCAGCTTTAGATATACAACTCGCCGTTTACGCGCGTCGTCCTTCTCTTTACTTCTCCTTTCACCACCTATACGACTCCTACCGTCAGAAAGGAACTTCGTAACCAGGGAAAGTTTATCCTGCTGAATTCATCCAGGTGAGAGCACACAGCGTGAGCGAGAAAGAGCGTCGCTGTGCGCATGGGGTAAGCCTGTTTTGAGAAGCAAGCGGCCTCGGTAAGTGAGTGAGTGAGTGAGAGAGAGAGAGAGAGAGAGAGAGAGAGAGCTTAATTCGCAAGCGGTGTAGGTTGTCGTAGTCGTTGGACGCTTGAAACTCTCTGCTCTGCTGTACTAATTGAGTTCTGTGACGAAAGAGAGAGAGAGAGAGAGAGAGAGAGAGAGA
>JAPYZE010002091.1:0-17898 GCA_030522805.1 Leptomastidea abnormis
TAGGACTTGGGATTCTTTCATATTATGCCAAAAGGGCCCAGTATACCAAGTTTCATCAAAATCCGTGACCCGCATGTGACAACATGTCCTAGTTAGTTTAACAATTACAATTATTCGCTAATAAATCTCAATTTAAGTATACTTATCCAAACACTTGATCTTACTAATTTTAAAGAAGCCATTTACAAGAAACTTCTCTTAAAGTCTCTAAATCAAAAGTTCAAAGGCGACGACAACGACGACGACGACCACCTTTTATCATCAAATCACCCGCATTACATAACAATATTCCCATCGATTCTCACAACGCATTCAATCTCTCTCTCACTATCCACTCAAATGAAAAAAAAAAAAAAAAAAATTATACAAGTACCCTCGTATTTACTAAGACATCCATATATATAATACAAAAGCACAATTTCTCTCTCATCACTCGATTAGGAAATTACATATAAGTAAAATCATACAAGTCTCAATCAATGAATCTCTCCTCACATACATACATATAACAATTGCGTCTTATAGACAGAATAAGAAGAAGAACAACTATACCCAGTTCCCACGATATACTGATGACCATTTACACACACATATATGTATATATTTTTAAATCGAGACAGTCCAGCAGCATACAAACTCACACAGACCACGTACGCGTTTGAGAATGCAGCAGCCCACGCCTGTTGGTCCCTTATACTTCTCTCTATATCTCGCGTATATAAAGTAAAAGAGCTTGTTTACACGCGGTCGCGCGAGTGCAATGACGCGGCATAGCTTTCTGTGTATGTATGTATATGTGAGCCGCGGAAGCCCACCAGAGTAAACCAGAAGAAACCGGGAGACATACACACACACACGACTCTCTCCTTTTATCACACGAGAAAAGAGAGTCACAGCAGCCTCCGCCTTCTATCCCCCATCCTCTCTCTTTACGTCCTGACATGAGTAAGCTCGGTTTTTCCATGGGAATGACTTTTCTTACCACCAACACCGCCGCCCAGTCACCTCTTCTCTCCACCTTCTCTTATATATATATATATATAGTTAACGTTCTCCCATGCGGGTCTCTATCTTTCTCTCTCTCTCTCTCCCTCTCTCTCTCTTTTTCCATGGCCAGAGAGAGACAAGCAAAAGCAACAACCGTGGGGGCTTTTTTCAGCGCGAGGACGTTGCCACTATAATACTCTCTTATGTGTGTATGTGTATTTATGTATGGTCGCTTATTACCTTCTTCCTTCGCGACTACCGCGACTAAATCGAGAGAGAAAAAAAAAGAGAGAGAAGGAGGAGGAGGCCACAACGACTCACCTACATCCTTTCCCTTCTACGTTACTACTACTATACTATATGTATATAATATGTGCTCTATACTCTCTTTTATTCTATTTCTGCGCACTTTCCTCTTATATATAGGTACGTACCTATATAACTTCCTCTCACCACACACAAACACACACGCACACACGCACCGGATCTCTCCCTCTTATATTTTTCTCTTACTTACCTCCTACTATACCACCTACCTATACCTACCTACCTCTTCCTTCTTCTTTTTTTTGCATTGCCCTTCTTTTCTGCAATGTTTTTTTCCCCCCACTCTCTTTATTTTTCTCTCCACTTTTGCTCCACTCCGCGGTTTGTTTGTACACAAACGCTCCTCCTCCTCCTCCTCATCCTCCTCGCGTCCTCGATATTTCTTCTCTTTCTTTTCTCTTTCTCTCTTCCTTCCGAACTTAAGTGTCCTTCTGTCATTCTCCCTCTTTTTCTCCTCCTTTTCTTCTTCTTCTTTTTTTTTAGTTATGTTCGCAAAGGCACACATCACGAAGCTTCTTCTTCTTATTCTTATTCTCTCTCCTCAAATTACGGCACGTCACGCATGTCTGAATATGTCGCTTGGGCTCATGGTTCGTCGACCGATAAACAAGCTTTGCCATATACACATATTATATATTATTGTCATGTCTTCCTCTACAAACTCTTTCATTTCTATATTTTCCCCTCGCTCTCTCTTTCCACCACTTGTTTCCTTGCTTTTTCGTTTTTTTTTTTTTTAATTTTTATTATTATTGCGTCTTAGCTCTACATATGGGAAACTTTTGAACTGAGTACATTACAATGTTATAAATACGTTATGAACAGAAGAATGACAGAAACCGCGAAATCGAATACTATATGTAGGTACTCTGATGGTATATGAATATACATATATAGTAAGTTGTGAAAATAAAAGTGAGTAATAACGTAAGGTAACATGTTGCATTTTGGGGTTTTATTTTTTTTTTTTTTTTTTTAGTATTTTTGAGGTCAGTTTTATTATTGTATATCCCAACTGAGAAAAGAAATGAAGAAAAAATTGGTGCTGAATGAGACTATACTTATATATTCGTTATTATATTATATATAAATTTAGATTATATTAAAGTTTCCTTTTTCCTTTTATATTTTTTATAATATAATAAGTTATTTAATTACGCGTAACGAAAATTTCTTCTTTTTTTTTTTCTCATGAATTTATTTAGTCGATGAATGAACGCATCTTATAATAATAAAATTAATGTAAGAATGTGAGAGAGAAAGGGATGAGGTACCTATAGCTATATAATACACTTGTTGTGAAATTCATTTTTTTGATGCCCTCACTATATATAATACGAGCTCGTAAAATTAGGTTCGCTCGCGTAAAGCTTTTTTTTTTTGTTGTTGTTGTTGTCTGAGATGAGGTGGAGTTAAAGGAAATAGGGTGTATACTAAGGTTCGACAACCGGAAAATAAATACGTTTTTCTCTGTGTCTGCGGAGGAAATGGTTATGGTTATTACTTGCTATTTTGAACGTTGACTACTCTCTCTCTCTCTTTTTTTCTCTCTCTTCGTTCTGATCTAAATATACGTTTTATAATGCGCGAAAAACTGAGAAGGGATGGATAAATCTTGTAACTTGAGATTGGCTTCTTATGTGTACTGGTTAATATTTTTCAGGAGTATCCTTTCAATTAAGCATGTCTATATATTTTTTTCACCCTATCTCTCTCTTATGCATCTTGGATTTATATTTAATATCTAATGGAATAAGATTAGCTTTTATATGGAGAAATATTAATTTAAAAAATTATTAAAAAAAAGTCATTTGGATTAGTGAAAGAATTATTCAAATCAAATTTTATGAATGAATCATTTTTCGTTGAATCATTTCTAAGGAATTCTTCATTTTTATCTTTGTTATTTTTTTTTCCACATAAGTCAGAAACATCATAAAAATTTTTTTTGATAAATATCAATACATACATACAATTATTTCATTCATTTGATTTCATTTAGTAATCTTAAGAATGTATTATTACTTCCAAAAATAGTAGCAATAGAAATCGTTTATAGACATATAAAATTCTTTCTGGGTATATACAAATTACATGCACGTTCAAATGACTCACACGATCACCTCAACATAATTAGCCAGATCACAGATATTGCACCCGTAATATAAGTATGACTCATAGTTTTATTTTCTATTTAATTCGAAACATATGTGTCAAGTGTAAATTTGTAGTTTTTTTTTTTTTGTTTTGTAATTCTATGATCTGATGACAGGAAATACATAAGTTACGCCTACCTATTTTTATGCTTAGCTGCTGTTTTTGCATTATACTTGCAAAAAAAAATTTTTATCGAGCATAGCTTCTGTTTTTTTTTTTTTATTCAAACAATCATCATCCTGTTTATCTTCATCACAATCATTCATCACTACTAATCATCACCAAGAAAACACAACAGCCTACCCCTAAACTTAGTCATCACTTGTCTACCTTATATTCCAGACAAAAACCACGTGATCATTACATATTTTTAATTTCCCTTTACTCTCAAGCTTTCAAAGCTTGCAAGCTTTTGACTCCTCTTCTTTTGTGTACATTCCGTTGTATGCATCCAAATGACTCTGACATTGCACATAGTCATCCCATCCCTTACTCTTATACCAAGGAAATGAACATGTACAGCTATTATAAATAGCTATGTATTTTGCTGAGTATATCTTTTACACTATATACCGCTGCAAGTACTAATCCATGTACAAGTCGAGTATAAGAGAGAGAAAGAGAAACGGAAAGGGGAGGATAGTAGTCTTCTGTAGTAACCGGAAAAGCATATATAGTTGGATGTATATGTAGATGTGGACGCGCGAACGCGAGAGTTACTCGCGACCGGATGAGCTGAAGATTAAAGAGGGCGGCGAATGAAACTAAGAGAGAGAGAGAGAGAGAAAGATATATAGATGGATAGAAGGAAACGTTATATAGTGAGGATAGGAGAACAAAAAGCCTTTGAGATAGCATATATAGAGATGACGGGAGGCGTATGTGACATGCGTATACATGTAGGTATATATATGGTTGAGATTCGATGTCTACGTATATTTATAAAGAAGAGGAGGAGGTGGTTGCTTTTACGTCATTTCAAAGCTGACGTCGTCGTTGTCTGCTAACGCCTCCCTTTCTAGATTGTCTACTATTGGTGTGGGTGTAATAGGAAAAAAAAAATTTGTTCTTGGTGATGTGTGTGTATCGTTAAATAAGAGTACATAGGCTGCTTTTTTTTTATAGGTGAGTATATATGATGGTAGTAGTCTTTTGATATGTCAAAAAAAAATTTTACTTTGGCAATATATAGCGTAACTGTTTTCTAAGTGAAAGTATATACTATTGTATTTGCAGAGCTGTTGAAATAAAAAAAGAAAAAAATTTATTTTGGACTTTCTCTTAGTGAAAACTTGATACATTTTATCGATTAAAGAAGTTTCTTTTGATTATATTGGCTTTTCGATTAGGAAAATATATTTTTTTGTGGTATGAAATAACAAACTGTTTGTGCTTTTTTTTAGAAATGGTAAAGCTACATAGAATTTATGTTGATATTACATATTGACTATTCGTATTAGGTATCATGAGAATAAAGAATCAATTTTTGGAGGGGGATGTATAAAGTTATTTCTAACAAATAATGTCTCTAATAACGATTAATACAATTCTAAAAATTTATTTTCTTTTCAAATACTTTTGATATTTTTAAATTTAAAATTATTTTTATATCAATTGACTTTTATCCTAAACTATTTACCATCAAAATTTTCGATTGACTGAAAAAAAAAGATATATCAATATTAAAACGCAAAAGGAAAGGAAGAAAAAGATTAAAGACGACTGGCATCTCTGAAGTAACGAAGTGAATAAAATAAGACGAAGAGGAAGAGTAGGAGGAGGAAAGAAAAAGGAAAGATACTCTTCGTAGGTTCCCTTTTACTTCCACATGCGAATTGCAAGTCGGAAAGAGGAGGATAAGGGGAGGGGAGGAGGAGAAAGAAGGTAATGCGCATGCAGTCGACGACTTCCGGCGGTCGATTCGTCAAAGGAAATGGACAACTCGTACCTCTTCTTCTTCTTCTCCTCATCCTTATCCCTCATACTCTTGACTTCTTGACTCGTCGTAAAACTTCAAGTAATGTCGTTTCCTTTGAATTTTACAGTTACGTTCTACGAATGGTTTACGCACAAGGGCGCATTCAATGTATTTTGCATATCTAAAAACATCCGCTTCTTCTCTCTATCTCTCTCTCTCTCTTTCTCTTTGACCCCCATGTGCAATACTGACTTTATCGGTTTTATAGCTCTATCTACATATCAAGTTGTAGTAGTCAAGATTCTTTCCTCCTTTTTTTTTTATTTTCGAGTTGAAGGATGTTATTGATTCTACTGTTGTTGTTTTTTTTATAAAATAGAGTTATCTTGAGTTTTTTACCTCGAAATTATTTTATCGATTAATAATTTTATTATGATGTTAATTGTTTACTATATATGCTATGGCATATAAAGTCATCCATAAATATCTTATTTACAGTTCATACATTTGTAGGTAATACACTTCACTTTCACACAAATAAACTAAATATAAATTATGATCTCAACTTTCTCCTAAGACTCAATAAATGAAAACTTCAACTTCAGGACTAGAAATCTGATTAAAAAAAAAAAAAAAAAAAATTACAAAAAATAAAATATCCTAAATATTATATAAAAAACATTTTTTCAATCACTTAATTCAGAATTTAAAAAAATTTCGTCAGTTCTACGATACTAATCAATCAAAATTTCAAACATCACAAATCGATTAAAAATTCAGTCACGTTTTTTCTTTTAAAAAAGAAAAAAATGTGAGAAATAAATCAGTGAATCAAATAAATATATAATATTCAATTCTCGTACACACACACCCTCACACTTACACACATACATATATTGTTTTCGTGACAAGCACATATAACACATATATAATCCCCCTTAAAAAAAAAAAAATCAGTTTCACGATCGAAATAACTTTTGACGTGAGGAAGACGATTATTTTTGATTAATGACCGTCCACACTACAACTACTGCTGTAATATGTGTGTGTTGTATATGCACGCGCGTAAACACACTATCGTATACCTCAGAGTCTAATGAATAAAGAAAAAGTTTCTAATAAGCGTATGGTGTAATTGATTAGCTGTTGAACACAAGATAGCCATACAAAGTATATAATATAAGACTGACAGTCGTTTTAATATTAACATGCTATTTTTTTTACGTTAAAAGCGCATACTTGATTATTAAAAAAATCACTGGGAACATTCTTGTTACGTTCGTAAAGCTAATTCTGCAAGATCTGGCCCATTTCTGCGAAAAAAAATTATAATAAGTACTGTAGTAGGATCATAAATTTGCATAAAAAAGTTTGCATACTATTACTACTGTTCTTTTCGCATACTTATTTTCTTCTTTTTTTTCGTACACATCGTGTCTATATTTAGTTTTAAATCGCAGTGTGTGTACAGAAAGGTCAAGATCCGAGGCTATACTACTACTACTATGTATATACCACCACCACCACCAGTAGCAGTAGAAGCAGCGTGGACGAAAGCCCGCGCAATACATACGATGAATGGAAACACAAACAATGGTATACATATATATACATTTTGTAGTAAGCGCATAGCGTGTGTATAAGGCTTGGCGTATGTAGCGTTGGAGGAGGAGGATGTGCGAGTCATCTTTCTCCCACCCTTTAGTTTGGATGAAGAGATGGAGGAGAAGAATGAAAGAGAGAGATAGAGAGAGAGAGAGAGAGAGAGAGAGAGGCGGGTAAACGGAAGCACGCCATTATGCAATGGAAACGTCAATTTCCGCCTGCATTGTGATGATCCGAGATCTTTTGCTATCCTACTCTCGCTTACGTGAAATGCGCTTGCTTTTCTGACCTTTTTTTTGAGCTTACGTTATCATTTGTGCTTCGAGGCTGTGTGGGCTTTTTATTGGAGTTGTGGTAAAAAGAGAGCAGTGGTAAGTTTTTTTTATTGAAGATGAAAAGATAGTTGAATAATTACAGTTGTATTACATGTTTTAAGATAGATGAAGAAATTGAAGTGACAATATCTGATTTAAAATAATTGATAATTTTTTTTCAACAATTATCTGATAATTTTAAAAATAAAATAAATATTTACTTGTGATTAATAATTGAATTAATAATGAAATCGATTAATTTAAATTAAATGATTTTAAAGATATTGGACTTAATTAACAAGTAGGTATGTAAAATCTTTTAAAAGATACAATTTCAAAACAAACAAAAACAAATAAACAAACAAACAAAATTATCATCTTGAAATTCATCATTTTAATTAAATTACATGCACAATAAAAAAAAACGAGCTGCAAAAGATCATTCATTAAAGTCTAAGATTAATTTTTTTTACGACGCAATAAGATCATAATTCGGCACGTGGCTTTCACGTGTCCCCCCCGACCCTATTGACATACTTTATTACACAAATTTTCATCAAGTTATCTTGTCTTTTAACATACAAAACATCTAAGCGAACGATTTTTGTTCGACATAAAATTCAAGATGAGATAAAATAAAGTGTCAGAAAAGAAGAGAGAAAAAAAGGGCGTTCTAATCTTATTTCGCGAGACATACTTGTGCTAAGCTTTAATAAAGTCTGGCTGGTCGATTTAGCGACACGCAAAAATGAAAGTATATCCAATGAAAAGTGCTCGTTTGAAGTGCCGCATAAAATTCTCGCGCGAAACTCTTCCTAGGTGCTTGTGACTTACTTTTTATAGCCATCGTTCGTTCAAATTTTCGCTGACATTTGCCTGGCTTTTATACGTGTATTACAAAAAAGTTTTAATGTTTTCTCTTATTTATTATTATTATTATTTTTTTTTTTATTAAAGGTATATATTGTTTTTAAGATATGTCAATTAAGAATGATATCATGAGATTTATGATAATAATAGCCAACAGTTTTTCGATAGATTTATTTCACGTAATGAAAAAGTAATTATAATATTTTACTAAATTGTAAATATACTGTTGCTTTTTTTAATGTAAAGATTAAAAATTTAAATTAAATTGTAATAAAAAAATATTGTCAATGTCGTTTATAAATTCGAAAACAATGTGATAAAAATGACTGAATCAAATAAGAATTACAAGCCTTTTTAAACACTTTCTATCAAGCATATTTCGGCATATGAAGACTTATGTGACGAAACTCAATCGACTCTTAGCGAGAATCGAACCTACAATCTGTAGGTTACAAAACCAACGTTCTGACGACTAAGATATCTCAAGTCTCTTTTTAAATCAAACAATAACATCGATCTAACTAATAAATTATACTTTAAAATTAAAATAAAAATTTTTATACTTATTATAACATTCAATTTTTAACCATGACTTGATATATTTCATTTCATTTCTAAAAACAATTCAGTAGAAAAAATTATAAAATATAATATTCAAAACTCAGTATATAATGTTATCAAACTCTGCTTTATTTCCACACATATATCATCCCAAACAAAATAAAAATTTCAAGATACTCGAGATTCTTTAGTCTTCCCACGTAGTAAACTTTAAAAAAAAAATCAACATTCAAATACACAATAAGAATAAATGCAACTAGATAAAAACATCCTTTTGAATCAAAAGGAGGATACCAAACAATCGGAATGAATATCCGGTGTAAAGTAGCTTTTCCATTAAACAAAAAAAAAATAAAAAAACAAAAAAAAAATAAAAAAGAATCTCAGTCACACGAGGAAGCTTTCCACAAACTTCCTGCACTACACTGTATACATGCACGTATTATACTCTGCATAAACGTCCTCGCAAACGTCATGAGACTATTATAAATGCAACATTCAAACCATCCTCATTCTTTTTTTTTCTTTCTTTCTCTCAACACGTCCCTTTTCGTCGGCCCTTTTTCACAGCTCAAAAGAAAGACCTCCCAAGTCATTGTCGCTTACACGCACGAGTTTCTGCAAATTTTTCATTCTATATAGAACACACACACACACTTACATATACAGAAAAAGCGATGCTGTCGTGACTTTGCACATTTATAAATGAGAGCGATTTGCCTAAAGTGATGGACAAAAGAGCGAAGCTTGCAGTATATGTATATATGTATGTTACGTGGAGGGCAGATTATATGGAACACTACTGTTATGTGAGTGAGAGAATAGTACCTATATAGGAAGAAAAAAAAGAAGGAAGGGAGGAAGGCGTGTCACTGTATAGGACGGAAGCGGTTTGCTTTAACTTTTTTTTTTCTTCGATGTTCTTCTTCCTGCCCCCGCGTATATATAAATTTATACCTATATACGAGAAGTTGCTATAATTTTCGTTTAATTCTATTGCTATAAATTAAATTATACGAAAACATTGAATTTTTCCTTATAGTTTGTATAAATTTCAAGTTTTCAATTTCATTTATTTCAATTGGAGTAAATGTAACTTGTTATTTCATTTTATAAATATTTTATTATTACAAAAATTTTAAAAATAAACCTATAAGAATTTTAAATAAAATCGAATTCGACACGTCACTTATAAAATCAAAGCATAGTTAAGAATTCAAAGAAAAACGTACCTAGTCAATTGTCCTGTCACTTTGACACCTATATCTCATCCATCTTATTCAATCTATAATTCAAAATGCAACTCTCGCATATACACATACAATACATCTCGTGCATCCTATCAATAATATAAAAGAAAAAAAATCTTCTACCATATAGCTTCTTTTAAGCTCTCCTCCTCCTTCTTCATTCGTCAAAAACGCTCGATTTAACTTCCAAAAGCCAAAACCCCTCTCCATACCTTCTCCCTCTTCTTCCACATTTGCATCCACGTTTCTTCCGTGTATACATACACACACACACATATACCCTACGAGAGTCTTTCTATATACACTTTCGTTTTCTCAAACGTCCACAGGCCACACATACTCCTCCTCATTTCCATTTCACTTCCGTTCTCTCTGTGTGTATATATACCTATATGTATATGCTCACAACCTCTCCTTCATATAAAAGCACAGAGTAATGTTATTGCGTCATTGTGGCTTCCCGTCGTGTGATGCGCCAACGCAATACGCATACATGAGACATATACCAAACATTACCCCCCCCCCCCCTGTATGATCCATTGGTTCCCTTATCGTCATGTAACCATATATACATTGGCGATGCTCTTTTAGTGTATAGATGCGTCAGAAAAACGGAAGTGGCCAAGTATAAGCTTGTTGTAAATCCAGTCGAGCGAATTAGGAGCAATTAAAAGCTAGGATGTATCTTAGTGGAGGCATAGACGATGGCTGTATATACTTATAAGTGTTTTCTGATTCCGGTCTCATCTGCAATGCAGCTTCTTGTCCTACTTTCTGATAGAATGTGCTACTATGTTGCTGCGCTTTTTCAGTCGAGTTCGCCATGTGTGTGTGTTCTGTTGAGCTAATGGTTAGCTATTTACATGAGTCATTGCTACAATGTGGATGTGTAACGGGCTTTTGAGCTACTAAGCATAGTTGACGAGTCATATAGTGGTTGACAGATTGTGAATGTCTGAAGTATGCTTTAGATTTTTATTTTGGTTTTGTTGAATTTGTTTGAAATGGTCTATCTTTGGAAGTGATCAAAAATTAAAATAGAACTATATAAATTGGTATTACCGATTTTCTTAAAATTAAATATACATTATCAAAGATAAAACAAAAAATTTCAATTTTATTTATTTGGACATGAAAAATTGTTATTATGTGACTTTGGTTTGAATATACTATTTGTTCTCTTGTGTTAGGTGTCAGTTGCATACTATAGTATAATTTCAATATATATCCTACACTTGAGAATGACGTGAGCACGTGTGCATTTTGTATCCGTTGTTACAAAAGCGGAAAATCCCTGCATTTAAATTCTTGCTGATTTAAGCTTGCCTATATGTATGTATGTGCTATATACAAAGCCTCTCGTCTCTTTGTGTATAACATCTTTTAAATATTTCATTGTAATTCTTTAATATTCATTAACACGTTTATTCCTGTAATTTATTATTACTATTTTACAATGTTATTGATAAATAATTTTGAGAAAAAAATTTTTTTTCATGGATCAAAGATGCATTCTAATACCCAAATAAATCCGATTTCAAGTATGAAATCATCATTCGTAGAAAGCTCAATAACCAAAAGGATTATAAAAGTATTCATAGAGTTAAAACGTAACGTTACTATGCTAAAAAGTAACCCAAGCTTATCGTCAGAATAAAAGAATATTAGGTGCCACCACCATCTCTTTCTTCACCTTTTCGTTGGACTATTAAATTTACGAATTTTCGATCTGCCGCCAATAGGTTTGATGGCGCCGACCGATCGTTCTTTTGAAAGATCTCCTAAAACGCCGATATCTTTCGTTTTCCAAGAAAAAAAAAAAAATCTCTCTGACACGTCTATTTTTCACGCCTTTACCAGTCGTGAGAAAGTAAAATTATATGCGAGATCTAAAGAGAAGCTCTAAAAAAAAATAAAAAAAAAAAGGAAGAGGGTTACAGTTACGAGCGCATTTCTTTTTTTTTTGCGATGTGCGAAAATTCGTATGGTTTCTTGGAAATATATATATAAGAATGTGGGTGGTAGTAGTTGGTGTTATTGTTGTTGTTTGTTGATGATGATGATGATGATGTCGTGGCTAGTTTATAAGTTGAGAGAAAGAAAAGTCTGATGTTTCTTTTGCTTGCAGATCTGATAAATCACGAGTAAACGTCCATGACTATTAGTGAGGTATTTAGTTCATTTCAGAAATAATAATTCTATTTATAATGATGTTCATCGTCTGAATATATGTATATATTATGTGGGTGAATGTTTTTTTTTTCGCGATAAAAGAAAGCGATTATTACGCGTCTGTTTTTATTTTATGTATAACGTATTTTTAAATTGTTGTTAGAAATTAAATTACAAAATAGTTTTGCTTTATTTGTTTCTTTTGTGAAATTTATAAAATATAGAAGAATAAAAATATGTTGACTAATTAATCATCTTAATTAAATGAACAAAAACATTTATAAGTAATTAAATTAGTAATACTTGCATTTAATCATACGAGAGAAAATAAATTTAGCTGTTGAGAGATCCTTTTCGCAATGTAAGCTCTTTTTCCTCATATGTATATATCTATAGACATACCTACTCGGCTTCCTCTTATTTCTTCGTCTCACACAACAACCCATACCTCACCCATGAAGAGAGACAAGCTGCTGTTTAATGCTCAGCGCACGTGTAACAGTGAAATCATATACTCTCCTTCTCATTCCAAATCATGATTCTCAAGACTTGTTCGCGAAAAATACACGTTGCCGATTCCGTACACCATCTCGTCCTCCTCCCCCTTTCTGCTTCGATTGACGTCATCGATTTCATTAGCCACTTGGTCTTTTTTTTGCGATATATCCATTTGGTATGTGTGTGTGTGCGTGTGTGTCCTCGTTGTGAAGACGTTTTCGTTCAAATTAAACATTGAGGTATCTTCTTTTTTTTTTTGCTTTTTCTTTAAATAGTATGTTCTATTTTCGTTGAGATGGTTTTAAAGGTTTGTGCTAGTGTGTATTGGAAAAAAAAGGATTTCTAGAATGATATTTAAGGAGTTTTAAAAGTATCGTTTTAAAAATGTTTTTCATCAATTTTTAATGTTTTGTATGCAATTGACGTAAGAAAAATAATTTTTTAAATAAATATTTTTTGTTGTTTAATGATGTCACTGATGATACAACATAAAAATTAAGTTTCTAAAATGCTAAAAGAAAATCGTAAAAATAAATTTTAGAGAGAAAAGTTGTTAAATTTAAAAAAGCCTTGTTCCATTTTTTTTTTCTTATCCCTCTATATATGTTTTTTACTATATAGTTTTGACCCATTATCTATTTGACACGACTCACTAAAGTAGTATCAGACTACAAAAATAACAATGATTTACGTAAAATGAAACATAAACACATGTTTATTGTACGAGATTAAAATGTAATTTTAAATTATTATTTACATTGACCTAATTTCGACAAATTACTGTTTTCTTTTTATGGCACATAATAAACTGTGATTTAATTTCAATAAAAAAAAATCTACTCTTGTATTGTGTAGTATTAAAAGACTTCATTTTTTTTGTTTACAAAGATATTTTTAAACATAATTAATATCGTATTCGCTAATATCTTAAAAAAAAACCTAATACAATAAACAATAACATGACCTAAAATTAAAAAAATTGCGAAATCACATCTCACAAAAAAAAATAAATAAATAATACTCTAATTTTACGTAAATTTTTATTACGCATTCATCAACAACTGTTTTATCCTCATTCGCAAATATTCCTTCCAACACTTACATCTCCAAATGCTCCCTTTTAGTATTTTGGTTTAATTACCTGGTGAATGTGTATAATATATACCAAAGAAGCCAAAGCTACTGATCCGCAAGTACAAAGTGAGGACGAAAGAGCAAAGTAACATAGCAAGAGACCCAACAAACTCGACTTTGGCCCAAGAAAAAGAGTGAGTGAGAGAAAAGGAAAGAGAGAGAGAAAGTTGACTTCCACTATGCACATATAAGGTCGGGTTTACACCCACGTAAAACGAAGAGAAACGAAAGCGGACGTTTGAACACCTCCTTCTCTTCTATATACCAACTTACCTCCCTACTGTGTTCTACTGTATAGCTGTGAGTATATATATATATGAGGGACTTTGGGTTAACCCGCGTGCAAGAATATTGCATCGTAAGGCGCTTTGTGGTACATTCGTTTCCCGCCTTTTCGCAAGCTTTTGTTGGGACTGGTAAATAAGGAAGATGATATTGAGATTTTTTATTCTTTTTTTAATTTGTGTATGTAATTTGCATATGACAAGTATAAGCACATTTTTTTTTATTTTGATGATTACCTGTTGTTCTTGTTCTTTGTTGTTTAATAGTTAATTATATTTTTTTGTATTTTAATTTTGATTTCTTCTTTTATAATTTATACATTGCATTTTGTAATATTCATGATTTTTTTTTTTTTTTGTAAATCAATCAATAGTAATAACAAAAGTATAGATGATAAAAAGAAATATAATTATAGCATTCATAAAAGATACCAGGAAACGCTTGTCAAGTTTTTAAGATTCAATTTCTTAGTAATTTTTTCGGTGAAGAAGAGACTTTATTCTGTATTATTTTTTTTCTTCTGGTGTATATGTGTGAGTTGTATCTGATTTTTCTAAAAATAAAATTGAATCAGTTATATACACGATGTATATATAATACGAGAGAGTGTTCTCAATTCCTACTTCATGTTCATTCACGGAAATACTCGAAACATCCGTGTATAGCTTCTATATACACTTTACCCATTCATACTTATCTCAGGCTATTTAAATGTTTATTGAAAATTAAAGTTGATAACGTTTTTTTATCAATTATTTCTTTGTATTTTTATTTGTTCCAATATTAACGATACAATATTACAAAAATTATCATTACAATTCAATAAACAACAAAAATTTAAAAAACCGTTAATTAGAGCATATTATCATCCACACTTATAAAAATCTCCTTATAATACAGTTCAACCTAAAAAAAAAAAGAAAAATCATATCAATCTATCATCAGACTATCTAACACATATCAACACTTTACATATAGGTACACGCCAACGCATTCCTATACATACATACATACACATATTCGCACATTTGTTCAATCGTATATACACACAAGAACGTGGGCAGTATCCGCATAAAAGCTTTATACAAACACAAGCTCTCTATCCCTCCCTCTCTCTCTCTAGCCTCTCTATCTCTATCCTATATCTATCTATATACCCCACCTCCCAACGTCCCAACTCAACGTGACTAGTAGTAACAGTCTCGGTCAGACGCAAGTTAGTAGTAGTAGTAGTAGTAGTAGTAGTAGTAGTAGTAGTAGTATCGTACACATACACACATAGCATATATACATCGTCGTCGGCGCGCTATCGCGCAACCGTTCGCTTCGAATCCGTGAATGGAACGTCCTTCTCTCTTTCTCACTCACTCACTCACTCACTCACTCGGTCGTTCGGCGAGAGTATATAGAGGCATCAATGGACGACGGCAGCAGCAGAGTATAAGCCAGGCCCCTCCACTGTACGTATATACCAACCCACGTGGCCCCAATGTTTTCTCTCTTACTCTCTATATACTATATACTCGAGTATGCCCCCCTTTACTTCTAACGTATATATGTATACCAAGCACTCGCGGTCGCGATAGAACGCGGGTATTCCCAAGCCGCGAGTATGTATGTATGTATGTATCTATGTATGTATTCTGTTGCATCGAGTATACATATATATGTGTGTGTATGTGTATTGCAGTCTTCCGTTCCGTTACACCGCTCACGCATCCTATAATATATCCTCCAACTCTTTATAATATACACTGGCTCTCCTTCCTCTCAATCTTCTTCTTTTTTTACGTTTCGCTTCTTCTTCTTCTTCTTCTTCTTATCCTCGCTCGAGAAGCTGCCCACGCTTCTTGAGATCTTTGCAATTTACGCTTGATTCTTTGACTACTACTACTACTACTACTCCCAGCTTGGATGGAATGTGTCGAGGATAGAAAGAGAGAAAGACAAGAAGGAGACTTGATGTTCCTGCTGCTGGATACTTAGCTGCACTTTACTATATGAGAGCTACTATAAGAGAGAAACGAGATGTATACGTATTATAATATGAGACTCTGATCTTATATGTTCACATTATGTTGTCTGGGACAGGAAATTGCTGCTAAGCTGATCTGCTCTTGTATATGGCTAATCGAGTGGTTTAAAAGTAAGAAGCTTTACCAATGGAATTTATCTGATAAGTTATGATGTCGTATATGTGTGTGTTTACCTTTTGGGTTGATTAAAAAATTAACATTATGTGGAAGATATTTTGATTGGAATAATTTAATGATGCTAAACTATTGGGTTTTCTTAAGATAATAATTGTTCATTAATTTATTTTTTTATTAAATAATTTTTTGAAAATTCGTAATCTAACCTGTGTGTAGTTTAAATTTACCATCAGCAATTATTCTAAATTATGTTCAGAAACAAACTTACATATTCGGCAGCTTTAATCTCCTACCCCACAACAACTTGTCTTGCTTACACGGCATAAAAATCAATATAAGCCGAGAAATTAGTATGGGAGAATCCGTAATAAGCAAATGAAGGGAGGATTATAATTTATGTATGTACCAAAGTCGTTGATGAATTTTCTTCTCCTCTTCTTCATTACGAGAGATAAAATACGAGAGTCGTTATACCTACATGAATGTATAACAATATTTGCTGCCGCTATACACCACAAACTGAAAGACACGCATTTAAAGAAGCTAATACTTTGGAGAAAAAGGCAGAAGATACCACCAACAGCCCTCTGTGTATGTGTGTGTTGAGTTTTACAATCAAACGATAAATCGTATTTTATCTCGTTATTTCAGTGAGGCACGCACTATGGGCTTCTTGCTTTCTATTAGCTACCCCTCATTTACATTATCAAATTTTCTTCAGTATTTACCCTCTTTAATGTATTTAGCTTTTGTTATTAATGATTTTACTGTAAGTGCGACTAAACTTTTTTTTTCGCGATCTGATGTGTGATCTTGTAACTTTTTTAATAATTTTGGAGGATGTGTGCTTGCATTATATTTGGCAGATTAAATTTTTTTCTTTGGTGTTATAAGGCTATAGTAATTAATAGTGGTGCATATGTTAAAGGAAAGGTTTTTTTTATTTATAAAAAAAAACTGTGTAATATGAAAATTATTTTTTTTTTCTTTATCAAAAAAAAAATATCTTATCTGTATAACGCAGAGACTATTTATCAAATAAAATGATATACATGAATGACAAAAAATATAGACGTAAAATTAAAATTCATTTAGTAAGAAAATTTACGATTAACAAAATATTTTCTATCAAGCAAATTAAACAGTAATATATTTATGTTCATACAAATGAAACTTGATGTTTTCCTTAATTCAATAATCAAATGAACAACTTATACGTGTCTCATATACAGACTCTGCCAACTCAATTAAAAATTATAACACGCGTGAAAACAAAGTTAGGATTTCGTAATTTTAAAATAGCGAAAATAAGTTAAAATAAAATAAAAAAAAAGAATGAAAGAAAGAAGAGATGTTGGCGGCGAATTAGTAGCTTCTCTCAGTCGCGGCTGCTTTTTATTGCTTCTTCTAATTAGTGTTTTTATAACTCCACGCTCGCTGAGATTTATGACGCGTCGCTTGAAATGACTCTTTCATACCGTTTCTTTTTTTTTTTTCTCTTTCGTATTTTATCTTCTTTTTTCGCTTGTAAGAGAGAGAGAGAGAGAGAGAGAGAGAGAGAGAGAGAGAGAGAGAGAGAGAGAGAGAGAGAGAGAGATAATAGTTACACAAACTTTTTTGCCCGCTAATATATTTTTTTTTAGCTACACAAATTTATGGCTCATTTT
>JAPYZE010002092.1:0-22457 GCA_030522805.1 Leptomastidea abnormis
AAAAAAACGTGTAAAATAATTATCATTATTTTATTAACTGTAACTTTTGATAAGATTATTATTTTATTAACATGTAACCACTTAAATTAAAGGCAATGTTCTCAACTTTTAAAGCATATATCTCTTTAAAGTATATCTACCATTAATCTTATTCGAGGTAAACCAGAAAGAAGCACCGTTGATTATGGATAGCATTATATAAGCCTCCACCAATTAGACAAAAAGAAAAACTAGGATAGATATTTTTTAATTTGAAAAATCATTTCTCTAAGTTTAGTTCAAATCCGTTTCCAGAAAGTCAAACCCTCTTCTTATAAGTTAATATAATCCAAAACCAATAATAGTCATTCAATGTTTTAAAAGTTATGCCTCGATACTTAATACTAATTATTCTATTATTTTTCTAAACGTAAGTCAATTTTCACAGCGTGCTCTATTTTTTCGAAACAACTTTATCTTCTGAAAAAAATTTTTTTTAGTCTCTTTAACAGTTAATCTTTACCTCAGGGAATTTTTTATTTGCTTTCTACGCGAAGCTAAACTTAAAATACTAAAAAATTCATGATGGCTTATTTTTTATAAGATCATAGACTTGATTATATTTAAATTAGTCCAAAAATTTAAAAATAAAAATGCATTTTTTATTAGGAAAAAGTAAATGGTAGTTTAAAAACTTATAATATTGACACAAAAAAACTACAATTTTAATATTAACTAATTTTTGTATCATATTGAACCAAAAAGATCACAATTACATGCTCAGAATGTACGATAAAATGCAAAAATTGTGATTTTTTAATTTAAATTTTAACGAATTTTGAACATGATTAAACATAATTAATTGTTATAGATGCTAAAAATCCTTGAAAGAATTGAACTAACAAATTGCTTCAATTATAAAATATGCTATGCTCTTTGAATTTTATTATGATTTTTTATATGCAACGTAAATTTTTATGTTTATCAATCAGAAGTTTCAATCTCGGAAAATTGGAGTTTTTGAAATTAATATAATTATGTCTATAAAAAACAACCACAAAAAAGTCTGAAATATTGTAAATTGTCTTACGTGTAAATCTAATTTAAATTAGGTCAATTAATTTTTTTCTTTGTTTACATTGGTAGTAAAATAATAACGTGTAATTTTTACTTAATAGAATTTTATCAGAAGAAAAATTAAGGTTTTCTTTTATTTCAATTTTATAAGCAATACTTTTCTTGATGCTTAAATATTTGAAATCTAATATTAAAGATTTATAATAAGTGCTCATACGATACTAATTCAGTGTAATTAAATATGAACTAAAAGAGATTTTAATTTATATATAATTTATTTAAATTTAGGTTAAAAGAAAAGTGTAAAATTTTATTGGTAAAGGATCATTTTGTTTTTATGTTATTGAAAAAATACTCAATATTTAAGCAATTAATATTGTTTCAGCAAATTATTTCGTCAAATTAAATTAATAGCGTATTTGCAATTCCTACTAATTTTAAAAATGAATTCTTGTTCAAAAGTGTTTTAATTAATTTAATTATCATTACAGCATATTATTAAAAAATTTTGGTTTTTCAGGGAAAGAATAGGTATTGTTTTAGAAAATTAGAGTACACAAATACAATTTTATCTAAAAAGTTTTATTTGAAAAAAAACTAAACTTCATATTGCAACAAAAAATTCTTGCTTAAAATATTTTTAAGTAAACAAAAATAATTAAAAAGAAAAATAAGTAAAGTTAGTTATTCAAGTCTAACTTCAAAAATTGTAAACACTAGTCTGTAAAGTCATTTAGTAACAGTTTTAGATTAATCATTTTGTAGTAAAAATAATTTAAAAATATTAGTGAATCTCAAAATTATAATATTGTTTTTTGTGACAAGTAAGGCGAAGTACTTTTGTAAATTATAAAAAAGAACACTTTTAAATCCTAAAATAATTTAAAAAAAAAGTAATAATCTTTATATTGTTCAATAATTAATAATAATTTTTAATAATAAAAATTGGTGAATGTTATCCACTTTAATTAGAGCTGTTGACTGCATTTTTTTAAAAAAAGTATAAATCATCTTCAGTTTTGTTTGTTTTTAGGTATCTTCATGGTGACAACCAGACTTTTTGTAGCCTATCGCCAATCAATGAAGAAGTCTTTTAATGGATGGTCAAATTTTGACAGATGAACCGTGTTTCAAACGAGATCACAATAGGCCAATTGAAAAACTTCTGGCTATATGAAAAAAAAAAAAACAAAAAAAACAATTCTATTAAAAATGTGACTAGATATTATACACATAAATTTATTTGATACAAACTTTTTTATAATTACTCATACGCATTACAATTGTAAAATTAAATTTAAAATGTTTAATAAAATATTTAATATCTAATTTTAGTAAAATTATAAGCCTCCAAATTTGAATATCGTTAATGCTGGTCTGCAGAATTCTTTAATAATTATTATAATCGTTGAAATAAATAAAAAATATTATAATAAAAGTAACTTAAAAATAATTATGAATCTTAAAATTATAAAATATTTTTTATAAATAATATATATTGTACTTTTTCTAGTTCTGTTAAGTTAAAAGTAAAACTAAATAAAATAAAATTTTAGTATAAAATATATTTTACTTATTCTTAATAATACAAGCTTATAAATATAGGATGTATTGTAATAATAAATTAGCGGCTAGTAAAATACTGAAAAATAAATTATTTTAAATATTAGTTTTAATGAAGTAGCTTCCACGTTTTTTTCTAAATTAATAATTTCTAGAAAAAAAAATTTCGTACGATTTTACTGGAAATAAGATTAATAAGTAATACGCTTATGTCTTATAATAAATTATAATGAATATGTTTTCACGTCGACATGAGATTTATACTTGCCTGGCAGCTTTAGTTCTTCAAAGATTTCACGCAGACCTTGTAAAGATGTTTCTGCTTTATCAAATTAAATTCTGATAAATTCATTTTAGAATTATCAATATTCACAGACCTATCGCTTTCGTTTTTAAACAAAGTTTAAAATCGACTTTTTGAGCAAGTCAATTGTACGAGCGAGTCTGGAAAAACGAGCAGAGACGTCGAACGCAACGACGTTAACATATTCTACGACGAAAAATGCATTGAAGATCAGCACGATGAGATGAGAGAGCATAAAAGTATTTATACATGATATGCAATAGTTGAAAAAGGTGGTAAGGATGACGATGCTTGCACCAATAAGATTATAAACTCGAGAATCTGCTGTAGAAAAACTTTGCGACCGATGATATATACAAATAGAAGATGACGTTGTTAAACGCAGCTAACAAGTGCCGAGAGATGATAGTTGATGGGCTTACACACATTAGAGCAAGGACGTATGTTGACAGTGTTGACACCACTAGCTGCAGCCACATAGAGATTTGATTCCTGGAAAACACAATATTATGTTTTAGCAAAAATATATTTTGGTGGTTTAACTAAAAATTACCTGAAGATTTTGGAAATAAACATATCTCCTGACAACAAATTTACTTCAATTTTATTTCTTTACCTAGACAATTGTGTCTTACGACCTTATTGGAAAATTGTATAATCTCTCAGTTGAAAATATTTTGAAGTACCTTTTACATTACAGTTATTATTTTATAAACCCTTACCATGAATAAACCTTTCATCATAATAATAAAATTTCTTTTTCAATTTTTAAGATAAGTAAAAGAACTTAAGATAGGTAATTCTAATAACTCTTTCTCCTTCTTTTCCAATTTGTATTTGTAGACAACTCTTCAATAATGGGTTCACTCACCTGTCTTTTGCAATTTGCTAGCTAGCAAAGATAATTAATTATCAAAATTAAAAGACGATTTGTCAGTCTCAGGTCGATTATTGTATGTCCCTCGAGGTATAGAAGTTTCATCAAACTTTTGACAAAACTCAGCATTTTATGAAGTCCAACGTCGTGAGCAGAGCAAGTTAAAACTTACTCGTGCAATTAATTACTCATGTCTTTACTATCAACGCTATTACACCTGCAAAAGAAAAAAATAGTTGAGACAAGAAAAACTGACATGGTTCATTTTTCACTTACAGATTACCAATAACGTATCCAAATTACGAACACCTTCGAGGAAGGGCCTTTGTTTATTTTTTTCTTGGTAGAAGACAAAGTTCTCTGCTTGATAGGAAAGTTTTCAAAGGTTTTAAACAAAAGTTCTGACTAGGTATGTTTGACTCGAAGCAAGTTTATATATTATAAAAATCTTGAGATTTCCCATAATGCTCAACTTTAATACAATATTATTTACATAAATTATAAACGAAATAATTTATCATTGACAGAAACCATTTTAATATTCTTTTTATAAATACTATTAAATTTTAATTATAAGAAATATTATATATTTTTTTATATGGTAATTTATTTTAATAAATTAATATTTGTACTCTAAAATGTAAATAAATTTATACCTTATTGTTTGAATTAAAACAAAAATTTTATTGCTTAATCTTTTATCATAAAATAAAAAATATTTATAAAATGAATATCTGTAGTCAATCAATGATTTGTATAAAAGAAAAATATAATTGCGCTCTAAAATTTCCTTTTTTAAAATTTTCTGATTTTTATTTTTAATTTAGCATTATGTTTTGTCATATTAAATGTCATTTGTTTTAAAAGTTTAATAGATGTAGATGCATTTTTGATTTATAACAAAACATTATACTGCCTATTTAAATAAATATTTATTGCTCAGCATTTTTTAATGCAACAAATAAAAGAGCAAAAAATATGTCATTAAAAAAAAATTTATTATATTTAATACCAGTACAAACTTTTTTACACATGCTAACAAATTTTACACATTTACAGAATAAATTTGTTTAACTAGCTTTGTCACTATATACGTTCTGTAAATAAGCATTTAAATTATTCTCAAAATAATTACTATTTTTAAATAATAACTCAAACTTTTAATAAAAAAACCTGAAATAATTTATTTGAATTTGCAGTAATTCAAAGAAAAAGTGTGGTAAATAAAATAGAAATATTAGAATGTTAATTTTTTAAGACTTTTAAATAATTAACAAGTTTTTAAAATTGCTATGTAATATTTTTGTATAAAAATTTATATTTTCAAGTATGTTTTTTTTTTAAAAAATATATAAATTTCGTCATTGATTTCGAAAGATAACAACATTGAGAATGCGTGTAAATTATTTTTATTACTTGTTAATTTTTAAATAACCATCTTTTTAAATTTTAATTCGATGAATACTTGAAAAATAAAAAATATTCATCAATAAGTCATTATCAAAATTAAAATAAATAGCAAAAGAAAAATAATTTACACGTTGAACAAAGTAATTTTTAAACAATTTAAATTGTTTCGCAAACATTTTAAAAAACATTTGATCAAAATTTTGTCCTGCTTGTAAAATAAAAATTTAGGTAAATGAATAAATTTTATGTAAAACATTTAAATAAAATTAAATAATAATTTTAGGTATTAGTCATTTACAAAAGTGATGGGTTAGATAATTAATATTTTTCTTTAAAATTCTTTCAACATATATTAATTCAATGATGCCATTTTAAATAATATAGAAATTTAATGAACATTAAATAAAAAGTTTATTTTAACAATATTATGTTGTTAAAAGCTTATATTTACTTACTTTATATTTGCTTTATTTTAAAAAAAAACTAATAAATTATTTTATTGACAAAATTTTGTTCAATGTTTAAATCAGAATCAAAAATTTTATTTATATATAATAATTTGAAATTTCAAATGATTCAAGTATTATAATAGTATTGAATGCTACATTTAAAATTTGAATAGCATTAATAGAATTTTAAACTTTTTGTTTATTTTGTTTCCTATAAATAAGTGATTAGTCATTATCTTTTCGTAAACTCAGAATATATTTTGTTGTGCAATTATTTTAATAATTTATCCAAATTATCTATCACCAAATCAACTTTTTAAGTTCTTTGAATATTTTTTAGGAAAGATAAATATGTTTGGATATTCAATTTTTATAAAATGGTAAAAAAAAAATTAAAAAAAAAAATTAATTTGTGATCAATTGAATATATTTTAATAATATATTATATATTCTGTCTCCTTTTTATACTTTATACATTTTAGAGAGGTATAAATTTAATTTAAAAAACTGTACCTTTTTACAAATTGTAAAAAAAAAAATTACATGTCAAAAAAAAAATACAATTTGAATTTTATATTTACATATAAAATACAATTCAAAAATACTGTACAAATAAAAATTTTTACATTTAGTACAACATTTTGAATGAAACCAAGATTTATTGCTTTCAATCATAGAGATTTTTTTATATTTACGGATAAATCTTTTTTTTATGATAAGAGTTTTGTCAGTCGAAAGACATTCACTCATCCCATTCTCCCTTGTATAAGCAAGTTCACCAATTAAAATCTTAAAAATTAGCTTTAATATTAGTCAGCATTCTAAGCAGGGTAGATTCAAAGCAGAAATTTATGAGACGAAAACTTTAGATAATTTTAAAATTTTACGATTACACATAGGACAACGATTGCTATTATATTTGCAGACCTTTCTGGCGCATGTAAAGCAGCATAACAGGTGACTAGAAAGGCCGTGGATGAAAATAGTGTCTCTGGAGTTTTTACAGCAGATAATGCACTGCAACGCCAAAGTCACGTAAGTATTGCCTTCTTTCTTTATGGCTTCCAGCCTATTACTGACTACTTGTTGATCCACTTCATTCTCTAAACTTTCTAACTATAACATAGAAAAAGTGTTTTGCTTAAATAACATTAATTTTTGTACAGATTTTATTAAACATTTAAAAACAAAAAATTTGCTTTAAAAAATTTATATTTACAAAAAAAATTGATATTATTCAACCTTAAATTTTTTTGCAAGTAAACAATTATAAAAAATTACTTTAAAATACAACTTAATGTAACATAACACTAAACCAATACCAATTAATTAACTAGCAAAGTAGTAGGTACAAGGGTCTCATTTAACATAAATGCAACTAATTTAAATTCTCTTTTCTATTACTTACACTTTCTTGGGATGAAGACGGTCTAGAATCAACCTCATCTCGGTTTCCACTAATGTTGGTTGTCGTCGTTGTCGCACTGGCTTCGCTGCTCTGCGACTCAAAAATCATCTCGCTACCTTGGGAATCGGGAATAGGGCTGTCGCTATTCTGGGACGCAGACAAGATGCTGCTACGAGGTTCGATGGTTGCTGAAGAGTTGAAACTAAGGGTTGCATCATCGCTTCTCTTTAGTGATCCACCATCCATCTCTTGACTCGACGCACTAGTTGAATAGACCTGACTCGATCCCAGTCCTGAGTCCATCTCGCACAGTTCTTGCGAATTCGAAACCGCCGAATTCACGGTGATTGTTGTAGCTGTTGAATCGGACTTCCTCAACTCGTTCGATGATTTTGTTTTTCGCCTAGGCCGTGGTCGCGGATAACACGATTTCCTTTTCTACAATAAAACAAATAGGAGCAAATAGGAGTCAAACTAATATTTTTTCTTTTTTTACTGGCTTTAATTAATTTAGTCTTTATTTTTTTTGTAATTCACTATGTATGATGTACAAACACGGTGTTTTATTTTTATTGTTTAACGGTAGTTGTCTGTTTATTTTGAAGTACGCAAGAGTTGTACGACAAATGGCTTGGTCGAGATAGCTTTGGTTTTTTCAAACAAGTCCAGACGTGTTATGAGTCGAAGGATCTTCTCGCGCCACATACGACGAGCTTAGATGTGAGCCGAATGGAAGGTGATCCATGAATGAGATACTCCGAGTACGGTCACATTCGAAGATGCGCGGGAGTGCAGCGCGTGATGGATTATCAGAACTCTTTATTATCGACTCCGGATTTTACGTGACAAAAAAAAAAAAAAAACACAAATTTTGTAAACATTTCGTAAATAAATCAAGTAATCAGATATTTGTAACAAAAAAAAAATTTATTGCCATTTATTGTTGTAATTTATACCTAAAAAATGTTATTACAGCAGTTATTTTTATTATTCTATTATTATAATAAATACAATTAAAAAAATATTTATAAAAAGTAGACATTGAATAACAAAACACTTAATGCGTTGTAAATTATTAATCTATGATTCAACTTAATTAATTTAAAATTGGTCATTAAAATTAATAGATTATTTGTCCATTATGTTAATTTTCATAGAAGTATTTTAATTTAAAATTATACTTTACCTGATAGCATATCTGACAATATTGATACATAGAATTATTCGAAGATCCACATTGTACGCATTTCCTAAAAGCAGATCTTCTCACTTCACTTTCTTTAGAACACATTGAAACATCGCTACCATCCGCAATCATACCCTCAGAATCATAAAATGTTATAAACTCAACTTCAAAAATATTCTGAAAAAGAGAAACAAAAAAAATTTAATTTCAAAATAAAATATTTTGATTAAAATTCTGCACTTATATCCAGTAGTAAAAAGCAAGTGAACAGTAATACAAAGCAAGTAAATAAATAAGTTAATACAATACTGATTTTAAAACCATTTTTTTTTACTGCAGCTTGATCATTAAACTTGTTAGATAAGATTTATTAAAAGGAATTCTCTAATATAATAAATTATGTGCTACAATATACCTCCGGTTCTGAAAATGAACTCATAGATGTGGTTGCAATTTCATTCTCTGATCCCGAATCCAACTCGTACTCCACTCCAACATGAATAGCAACATTGTCTTCGCTATCACTATCGCTGAGCCATGTATGTGTTGAAGTATCAGAAGTGTCTCTTGCGTATTCTGAAAAAGCACAGCAAAATATAAATAAGTTAATCAAACATTTCACTACATTAGTATAGTTGATAACAAAAGAGAGAAACTATGAGTAAGACATATAATTCTGACTCACCAGTCTCATATCCCTGTACTGTATAAATGGATTCCTTGTCTTCATCAATCGGTGCTGGTGTTGGCCATACCAGTTTCCAAACTTTTGCTCTTTTGATTAACTCCCCTTGCCTTTCAGCCTCTGAAAAATTAATGAACATCATTAGTTTTGCATACTAAAAATAATAAAGTCTTTATTTATCTTAAGCCATATGCTTGGCAATAAATAATAAAACAAAATTATCAGATTCACAATGTGACCTATTGATTCAAAAATAAATACACACAAAGAAACAAAAGGTCATCTAAATACAAAATTGTAAAAACGAACTTATTAATAAAAAACGCTTTTTAACAATAAAATTCATAAACACTGAAAAAGTTGAAATTTCAAAGTCAACTTACCATCATCAGACGGGGCTCTGCTACGTTTACTAAATCCTCCTTTATTAATAGAACCTGCAACCATGGTGTTTCAAGTTCAACTTATCAAAATTGTAAAATAATCTAATCTAATGAAAAAATAAATAAATAAACAATTTGTTTTTTTTTTCAGTCTTTTCTTTTCCAATACTTTATTTCAAGACTAGACTTGTTAACTGTTGACTCTACAAAATGATAATAGGTAGTAGGAAGTGTATGACTCTTTCCCGTACTCTCCCCTTCAGTCAAAACTATAACTTTTTCGTCAAGCGTGTCGTGCAAGCTGAAACACGTTTTTCCTTTTCTCGAATGGGATTGGATTGTAAGCGCGCAGTGTTTGGAAAAACGTTGTATTGTGTAAAGCACATACTGAAGCTTTGAACGAAGGGGGAGGGGGGGAAGTGCTTTGATATATATCATCAGCAGAGAGTCAGAGAGAGGCATCTGGCACATTAATAACCGTTCGAACATATTAATTAACGTTAAGTACAAATGATAATGATGAGGCGCTGGAGTGGTGGATAAAGAGTATAAAAAAATCATTATTATTTTCAAGCTATTTATTTATATTTTTTTTCTTTCTCTTTTTTTTTTACAACATACCTGCAGGAGACGAGTTGATTGCCACGCTCATTGCAATACCCACTCCCAGCTGAATATTGAAAATAACGTGCGACGTAAACGTATAGTCAACAGCAGCACGAAATTCTTTTCTCTCTCTCTCACTTACTCTTTTTTTATACTTATATTGCAAGCGCGTGTGGTGTGTGCGCAAGACACTTTTTTTTTCTTGTATATTTACGCGTTTCTTCTCTCTCTCTCTCTCTCTCTTCTATATTTAAACAGTCTTTCTTTCTCTTTATCTCTCTTGTTTCTTTTTTTTTATATTTTTATTTCTCGACCCGCGAGAATATTAGAGTGCGAGAAAAATACACGAGGAGAATAAAAAATGAGAGAACAAGCAAATACGCCGAACACACGGGCGTGTAAAAACTATGTACAGCTGTATAGATTTTTCAGGTGTTACACGCGGTATATTAAATTACGGAGTCTTGCACTTATTTTTTTGGATCTAATTATAAATTTTGATATGTGTATATATTTATCGTAATTAAAAAATATATATAACGCGAAAAAAATAGAATTTTAAAAAAAAGGGAGTATAAACAAAAAGATATCACAGGCGGTCTAAAAAATTTTTTTTTTTTCTCTCCTCCAAGGTCTTGATTTTCGTCTTCTTCAATGGTATGGTGTGTTACGCGCCCGCGCGTCGTCGTCGTGCGTAAAAATACGATATAGCGTAACGTAAGCGTAAAAGGGAGTGTGTGTAAAAGAAAGGCCGCCCTCACACACAAATTACTATACACAGTTATAGATACACACACGCACACACAGTCGTAGAGTAGAAGAAGAATCAAGTCTTTCGATTATTAAGTATTCGCGTCTACAAATTTTTAATTTCTTTTCCTTTCTCTTTTCCTCTTCCTTTTTAACCAACTTCTTCCTCTTCTTTTTTGCTTCTTGCTCCTTTTTTTTCTTCTTTCTCTCTCTTTCTCGTGATGATCAAAACTGCTGCCTGCGCGCGAGACAACACATATACATACACACAGTCACTCACTCGCAGTCTCTCTTTTTCTTCTTCGTAATTCTCTTTCTATCTTTTTCTCTCCAACCGACAATGTAAACCTGCGGCGGGGCTACATAGACTATATTGGTTTGTTCCAAGAGGCTAAAAAATCGTAAACTGCTTTTAAAAAAAGATTGTATATTCTGTCACGTTACCAGCTTCCAATGAATAATAAATAGATGTAGGTAAGCTGAATTTGACGTCGCGATACAAAGTCACAGGGTTACTGACGCTGAATACGATCGAACGTACTTTACGTATATCCCCCTATCCGACGTCCGTTCATTATATCTTTGCTTCTATATAATACTATTCTACACAAGCAAGAGAGAACGGAATTTTCCTTTTAAGCTATATATATATATATATATATATATATATATATATATAATGCTGACCAATACAGTCATTGGATCATTATGAAAGAGAACTTGCTTTTTAAAATCGCGCCCCCGCAGGAAGACGGAAACATTCGTTACAAACGGTTTTTTTTTTTTATTTTGGAGTTCGGACTCGGAGTTCACTTTATACTTATAGCTAAAACTAAAAAAAAACGAGTAGATTTTCATTATCTCTTTTCCTGACGTTAGAATATACATGTATAAAGGGTCTTTTTTTTTCTTGGAAGAGGGCATTCATTTGGTATGTCATTCCTCCACTATACGATGCCCTTTTTCATTGTTTGCCTTTCTGAAAGGTGCATCTGCATACCTATCCTGTATTCCTGTAGGTATATATATAAAGGAATTATGGTGGGCACTATGTTAACGAATTTGTTGAGAAATTTATGTTAAAATTTTTCTGAATTTTTAAGAAAAAAAAATTTTTTTTTTGTATTTTATTGTTAATAAAATAAAATTGCCAATTGAAATTAATTATTTTTCAAAGAAATAAAATATATTTGTATTATGATAATTTAATTCAAAATGGCTATAGTTAAAAAAAAATAAAATGAAAGAAACGAGTTTTGATAGACATTACCGTATGGATCATATTAATTTTAATTCTGTTTAACAGATAGTTTTGAGTAGCAGCAGCTGTTGGATATTAAAAAAAAAAATATTCGATTCAACTGATTTGCGTTGAGAATTTATTTTAATTTTATAACACATCTGAAAGAAATCGAATTTTTTTATAAAACGAATTTTGTCGTTATACCTATTGATAATATTAAAAAAATTATACTGATCTAATGATTTTAAAGAATATGAAATTGCGAAATTTAAGACATGCCAAAATAAGATATCGTATATCTGCTCCGAATTATAAATTTCGGAGCAATGGAGCGTAAAAAGTTTTTGTGATGAAGATTTTGATTCAATTTTAACAATTCATACGTATTTTTAGTCTATAGTTAATTTAAAGAATGAACAGATACAATTAAACACATTATTTTTTTAAAAATTATAATTTTTTAATATTTAACAACGTGTTGTTTTTTTTGTATGTACATACAGGAATAACGTATTATAAATTACAAGATCGTCAGGAGTTTATGTTTACATTACCCTTTATTATTTAAAAATTAAAATATTAAAATAATAAATAAATATTTTAACAAATAATAAAATTTACAATTTTGACTATATACATATACCTAGGTATTAGATAATTTTCTCGGTAATAAAAAAAAAAAAAAACAAAAAATAAGTGGCGCTGGCATCGCTATAACAAGTCGGTTTTGCTATAAAGGTTTTAGATTCTGCTTTGCATATAACCTTAAAATTAAAGCGATTTTGTTTACAGGTGATATATTATAAAAAAAAAATTATTTCACAATGGCATCTGGCTTAGAAACCTACGTGAATCGTATCCTTTTTATAAAAATAAATATACATTATTTAATCTAAAATTTTAATTCTTACGATCGTTTTCCTATACGCAAATCACAGGTACAGTTTCAATTATCACATCAGACGGACGCAATTTCATTGTAAGTTATTTATTTATTTTACATTCGTTAACTTTTTTATTTTATAAAAATTTGCTTTTAAAATTTTCCATTATCATGTATTTTAATTTTAGGGAACGTTAAAAGGTTTTGATCAGACAATCAATTTGATTCTGGATGAATCGCACGAGAGAGTTTATAGTACAACTCATGGTGTTGAGCAAGTTGTCTTAGGTTTACAAATTATTCGAGGAGATAATGTGTATGTATTGACATGATTCTCACAAGTTTTTGTAAAAAATTTTTTTAAGTTACTTATATTTAACATTTTAAATGAAATAAAACAAAGTTTACTTGTAATGGTAAAAACTGTTTTGTTCATGCTAATCTAATTTAAATCTAATTCTAGCTATTTAAAGTAATTTTCTAAATAATGTTAATAACATTTTCAGGGCAATCATTGGAGAAATTGATGATGAACTAGATGCCAGGGTGGATTTATCAGTAATACGTTCAGAACCACTAAGTGCCGTCAGTCACTAGGATTATTGCTTACAAAAACCAAATATTTATTATGTATGTTGTTTTCTACATAAGCTCTTAAATGTAATCATACATTTGTTTGCAATAAGTCTAGATTGTAAATATTTATACTGTAAATGCTGATTCAATTATAAACTGTAAAAATTGATAGGAAAGTACTTTTTTAATAAAAACATTTAATTTTTATAAGTAATCAAAGAAAATTTTTTCTCAAACTTTTTGTGATAAAAAAATATTTATTTTTAAAATAAACTTAATAACTTTCCAAATTTATTTATCAAGATTTTAAAATTATATAAAATATAAAAAATTAAAGAATGGCTTTGCAGCTATTAATTTAGATTCATCAAGAGTCTCAATTTTGATGCATTTGTATAGGATGTTATGCATTTGTAAATTTTGCTTTAAAAATCATAAAATAGAATATTTAATTTGCAAATAATACAAGAATCATTAAAAAAGATTAAAGATTCATTTTATTTTTATTTTGTAATTATGACAAATGTTGTACCAATAAAAGGTACTGAAAAAATTTTTTCATTAAAGTAAAAATAACTAGTTTTAAAATAATTTATTTCTTTCTAATAACTTAAAATAAAAATAAATATACTAAGCTAAGTCTCAAAAGCATAAAAAAAAAATGAATTGTACATAACTAGATTCTGTACCTTATTAATTGAAAGTTAGATACAGAAAAGTTGACAACTTAATAGAAATCATTAGAAATTAGAAATTTAAAGATCAATTTCGTTTTGTAATTTTAGAAATATTATGTATACAAGTACACGGAAGACGTAAGAGAAATAAATTTCCATTGTGTACAAAAAAAAGCTTTATTTTCGGCGAACATTACGTACCTAAACGTGTTGAGTTTAGAACAATCAATAGTTCCCAACAACACTTACAATCTCAATTAGTTCATATTTCTCGTCGCCTATTTACAATAAATACTAATTTAAATAAATCACTCAAATATTTATACACTTTTTTTAGAAAACAATCTTTCAGAGATTTTAAAACAGCATGTTTGTTTTCTAAACTGTACACAGTGTCGAACGATAATTAGTGTCCCTATATTGACTTGTTTTTTATACAAGAGAAGCACTTAAACGTAGTACAAATTTTCACTATACAGTGAAAGCACTTTATCAAATATCACTACAATTAGATTAAGAAAAAAATTCAATAGAATTATCGAGTATCCGATAGTCTCCTTATTTTTAAAGCAAATACGCAAATAACAAAATTTTCAACCTAAAAAATTGCGCAATCAAATATAACAAAATTTTCAACCTAAAAAATATCACGCCATCAAATCTGAATCGCTTGAATCGTATGCATCGCATAAAATAAAAAGAAAAAAAAAATGAAAAAAAGTAAAATCATAAAATGCACAGCCATCATACGCTTCGTTTGGCGTCAATTATACATTCGCTTGAAATATTGCTCTCCTTTCTCTACTGGAAGAGTTTCGCTGTCTTCAAAGTAATGCATTCCTGTACAAATATACAAGCTCGCACATTATATATATATAGATAAAATGTGCTCAAAGTTATTGGAAAACCATAATATTAATTTATCTCTTCGTGCACTTTTATCACGTTTTTAAGAAGACACGTCCTTTTTCCTAGGTAGCCCACCAAACTTGCCTCTCGTTGTCCGTCTCCTATCTTTCCTATTAAGACGCGCCTGATTTGAGTTCCAATCTGGATTACCTCCAAAAACCGGATCATCCAATTGGCCATTGAAAGCCCGGGGATCTTGTCGATCTTGATTGACCGAGTTTGGTCCATAATTTCTATAATCGTCAGGTGGATAACCACGTCCTGGACCATCATCAGGATATCCGCGTCCTGGAACGTCATCTGGATATCCACGTCCTGGATTATCATAAGGTGGTCTGCCCACATCCTGACCGTAAACACCACCAGACATTGATTGTGGTCCAGCTCCGAGTAACCCAGTACGCATTCCATATGCACGCGAGTCATACTGTGCTGACATGGACATCTGCTGTTGGGATTGCATACCGGGTCCACCTTGAGGACCCATGCCTCCCATTCTCATTGAGGAGGATCCCATTGGAACTGGTCCACCATTGCCAGACATCATAGGTCCATCTCGCATCATGGGTCCATCTCTCATCATTGGCCCATCTCGCATCATAGGAGGATCGCGTATCAATGGAGCATCTCGCATCATAGGTCCGTCCCTCATCATCGGTACATCTCGCATCATAGATCCCATCATTGGATTTCCCGACATCATCATCGAGGATGGACCCATGCTCTGCTGCACATTTTGCATCATTGGCAATCCACTTGAGCCTTGCTGCATGTACCCTGGCTGCATGCTCTGACCTATGTCCATTCTTATTCCTGTTTGAACAAACGATATTCTTAATTATTTTTTCTTTCTTCTTTAAAAGTATTAAAATAAAAATTACAATAAATATTAAGAATTACTATTCTTACCAGGTACGTTAGCATGCTCTTGGATGGGATGCTGTTGTACCGTTGTAGGTATGATTTTTGGTGCAGTTTCAAGCGCCTTACGCCTTGGATCAGAGCGTACTAATGGTGGAGACTTTGGCGTGTCAAGAACAACTTTTACCGGAGGCGGTGACATTGGTGAATCGGCCACATCGTCCTTGCTTAATCGGAAGATTTTACGCAATCGTGGATCATATCTCACTTGGGGATCGTTTCGGGTTAATTTTAATCCTGTGTAATCGGGCCTTGGCACGTCAACGACATAAACCTGTTTATAAAGAATAAAAAAAAAAAAATTGTTATATTGTCAGATGTACTAATAAATTTTATTTTACCGATAGCAATTATTGCACATACCTTGTAAGGAATAGGTGGATGAGAAGAAAGACCAGCTTCAATTTCCGTGCAAGGTACATGAGAAGGCATAGGTTTGAACGGTAAACTAAGCATCTGCCTTAAGTCAACGTCGCCAGATTTGGACGAGTCCTGATAGGTACCACTAACAAGACGTAAATCCGTATCACCGAAACTCGGTCCTGCTGGGAAGCACCTTAAATCCATATCCTTGCGCCTATGATCCTGATCAAGCTTTGCTCTCAAATCCGTATCCATTGTCGCGTCTTGAGCTATGATACCCGAGCTGTATATACTCGTCTCAGGCCTTGATGGACGTGATTCTTTAGACTCAACTGGCTTGGGCGCAGCTGCAGCAACTGAAGGAGCCACAACTGCAGGTGCGACTGTTCTTGGATCTTCTCTACGTTGTCGAGGATCACGACTCATTCGTGGATCACGTGAGACAAGCGCTGATTGTACTGCTGGTGTAGTGGCTGAAAAGTTGAAAAGATATTTATAAGTACAAAAAAAAATACAAACAAAGCTCCATAAAAATTAAAAATCAATAAAAGTATACTTACAAGATACTTGACTGGACGATTGAGGACTACTACTACCACTTTCAGTTTTTGAGTAAATTGACAAGTTTTCCGTAGTGCTAGGCTTTGGCAGTTCTTCAACGCTAGGCGCTCTTGACTCTTTCCTACTCTTCGCTTCTTTTTCTTGTTTGACACTAGAGCTTTGAGCCTTTATCGATGACAACAACTTCGATACTTCCATGCTAATATCAATTTTACTAAGATCGCCCAGCTTGTCAACGATCGCTGCTGGTTGAGGTATAAGTGATGGCTGAGGTGTTGGTTCCTTCTTATCTTCTTTTTTATCCTCTTCTTCTTCTTCATCCTTCTGATTATCCTTTAGCACAATTGTCAACTGATCGTCATCATCATCATCGTCGTCGTCGTTATCGTCGTCCGAATACCAATCCTCTTGATTAATTTGATGATTCTCGGTGTTCTCCAAATTTTTGTAACTATCCTCTGCTTCGCGTTGCTGCTGTTGTATCCTCATGTAAAGCTCTTGCGTCTTTTTAGGTAGATTAGTTGGCAATTCAGCCGAATTTTTATCCTTTTCAGCCAAAATATTTGCACTTTCTAAAAAAGAGGAAAATAATGCAATATTTTTGTTTAAAATAACTATCAATAATATTTAATACTATTATTATTATTATCACATAGAATGAACGTTTAAATCCTAATGTGTTCATTTAACTTACCTTGACTCTTAGTCTTATCTTTATCATCATCTTCAGCTGGAACTTCGATAACAAGACTCATCTCCTCATCGCGATCGCTCTCCTCTTCGAGCTTTGCTTTAGCATACTTAGCTGCTTCTTCAGCTAAGTTAACAATCTGTGGTTTTTGAACGACAGGCAATAACTGCCTAAGATCGACATCTCTGGTGGTGGGTAAATTGATCTTAGGTTTAGCAGCCTCGTCTTCGACTTTGATCTCTTGTTTAGGCTGATCTGCAATTTCACCATAAAAATTTGCAGCGGGCTTGACAATAGGTTCCTGTTTATTAAAATGTAATCCAAGCTGCGTGGCTGATTGTAAAAGCATATCAAAAGGTACACGATCTTCATTCGAGCCCCATCGCGTCTTTTTATTCGATTTACGATCCCTGTCTGCTCGTTCTCGCTTCTCAGCTTCTTCTTTGCTAGCTGCCCCGTCGCTCAACCTCATGTCCAATAGGCTTGGTATCCTTGGTCCATCATGACCATGACCCATTTCTTTCTCGGTATTGTTGATCAGATAAAGTGCACTTTCTCGGCTAAGTCGTGGAAAATTCCCAAGAATCTCCTTCGGCGCGGTTTCAAGATGCTTCAGTAGAATATTTTTTACCTATTGGTCGATGAGAAAAAAATGAATCTATAAAATTCTGAAAAACTTACAAAGATAGTAAGCAACAATATTTAATAGTCAACCACATACCTGATCACTCATTGGTTCATGAGAAAATTTGCAGTTCTCACCAGCATTACAATTATGTCCAGTATGAAAGAATTTACAAGGGAAATCATGATGCATATAAAGACATTTGTCGCGCTTGGCACAACAGTCCATTAGATAAAATTTGCACAATTCCATCTTGCGCGGTGGCAGTGCATTGTGGGAGAAAGGACAATCGTCACCTCGGTGACATTTACCCTGCATATAATACACGCATATGGCATCTGGATCCTGTCCATGATCGAGAATTTGATTACGCCTTCCATTACGTTCGTTACGTAGCTGAGCACGAGTTTTGTTTTTACCACCGCCTCCGCCACCACCACCTCCACCACAAGGTCTGTCGTTTTTGGCGTTACGACGATTTGGTGCTATTGGAGCTTTCTTGTTACGATCTTGTTGCTGTTGCTTAGATGGCGGCCCTGTGACATTTTTAAAAAATTAGTCATTAAGTAACAGCAAGAAAAAGATATAGTTTAAGTTAATAGATGAAGAAAAATGTATCAACAACAAGAAGAATAGATAGATTTTAAGTCTTAGTCTTTTATAATCTGCAGAACATTAGAATAAATACTATTAATTAATTTATACCCACAAGCTTTATCAAATTAAATTTGTAAAATAAATACTTAAAAACAAAGCAAGGCTACTTTAGTTACACAACTCAAAATCTTAATCCACTTTTAACCGAAAGTATACAAAAAAAAACTTATTTACTTCAAAACGAAATATTACAGTTAAGCGTTCAAAATAAACCCAAGAGAAATTAGAAAAAATTACATTTTGACGAACGTTTATCATCTCGATGTCGATTAAGTCTATCTTCATAATCCGATCCACTATTATAATCATGCTCACGTCTTGGTGGTGATAAACTATCACGTGCTGGAGCTTTACGTAAAGGTGATGCTCCACGTACAAACACCAAATCATCATCATCCTCGTTCACATTTTCTTCATCGCTCAGCTTCTTTTTCTGTCAAAAAACAAAATTAATGAATAAAATGTTACAAACATAAAAGAAAAATCCAAATTTCCAAAAATAAAAGAGTAAAAAATACCTTAGGATCACGTTCACGTTCATCTCTCTCATCACGATTCCTTTTACGTGTCTTAGTTTTACTACTAGTCTTTTTATGAGATTTAGCATCATGATTATTTTTACCACGATCTTCATCAAGTGCAGCCCTTATTGCTTTTTCAACATCACCAGCCCAATCATCACTAGCTGCACCTTGTTTCTGTCGACTACTTTGTCGATCATTTTGACCACTTGTTTGTGTAGTTTTCTTACTACTTTTATTATGGGATTTTGGTGATTCTGGTCTTGATGGAGTTGATTGTTGCTGTTGTTGATCTTGTTGTGTTTGTGCTGCATCTTGTGATTGGGATTGTGACGATGGTTGAGATGTGGGTGGTTTTGATGATTCAGTTGTTGACGCTGATGACGATGATGATTTCTTTGGCTCAATTTTAATCACCACTGGCTCATCGTCCTCATCTGATGGGATTTCACCGTCTTCCAAATCATCGTCGTTACTGTTAAAAGAGCAGAGTTTGAGAATTAATTTCATTATATAAAACTTGATTGTAAGTTGATAGTTTCATTAATGTAAATTTTATATAAGCTTTGTTGATGTTTGACACACGCTGAGGAGAGTTTTTTTTTTCATAAACGTTGTTGGGCTAAAATTTTGATGTATAAGCTTGCAGTAATTATGATGTTGATGATGACGATTTTGGCTTTGTTTATTTTTGTAGCACATTTTTTATTTAAATAATCGTTATTTTTCTCGAGAATTGTTGTCTATTGTTGATGTTTATAGTTGAAAGAATTTACTGATGTAATTTATATTCTATATCATAGATGAGCTTTGATAATGTTTGCTTTTACTTAGTATTTTATTATTACAATAATGTAAAATTAGATGTGATGTTTTTACTATTAACTATTTTAATTTCTACTTGTTACTTCAATTACATTTTATTAAGTTAAATATTTAAATTTTTATGTATAAATTGATATTTAAATTATTTTAATTTACGATAATTTATGTTAATTTCGTCTACATAACATTATTTAAAAAAAATAAATTATTGTTTTGTTGGACTAGTTTTTAAAAAATAATACTTTTCATCTAACATTTTTAATTTCAAAATATTTATTTTTTCGGCAATAATGTTATTCTTATCATTGAATTTAAATATCTAGTTTGATTAATTTATTTAAATTACTCATAATTAAATATTTGTATAATTTAAATGTTTAACAGTTTATGATATATTCTTATATATGTAAAGAATATCTATTAAGATTGAAATTTTACTATAATTGATAAGAATAAATATTTTAAAAATTAAAAAAGTAGCTTATTATGCATTATATTAAATGCACATTTTAACAGCATGTTATCTTATCTTTTTTGCTTGAACATTATTTAAATTAATGTGTATTTTGATTTTCTTTTTTTTTTACCATTAAACAACTTGAATTTCATAAAAAATTATTTTATAAAAAAAAATTGTAAATTTTACAAAAAAAAATTTCAAAAACAAAAAATATTTTTAATAATGATCATCATCTAAAACTGATGAAAGTCAAGGTTTTGCGAATCAGTATAATGCAACAAACGCGCGCGTTCACTTGCATAACTTTGCCTTAATATTAATTTGTCACTGACCTTATTTAAAATACAAAAATAAATTTTGTATTCAAAAAATAATAATTAAAATTTGATTCTTCTTACCAAAATTAGATTTCCTAAAAACATTCCTAAACTCATCACCAAATATAAAATGAACATTGAAAAAAAAAAAACACATGTCATCACTGTCATCAATAAACATTATAAACATCATCATGTCATCCTTGTATGAATTTTCATTTCATATTTCACTAATTTTTGAAAAAAAAGATAAAACAATTTTTCAATCATCATTATAAGCATCATAACTGCATGATCATCATCATCATCATCATCATCATCATCAATATCATCATGATTGTTCATCATAAAAACTGCAATCTCATCATCATAACTGTAAAAATGTTCTGTACATAAATGTGTCTCCTTTAAACATTATTTCTTACACATTACCAAGAAATACAAAATTTTATTAGGAAAAAAAAAATTTTTACCTCCAAGATTAAACTTTAATTTTCTCAACACTTTGCTAATTTTACCTCCCACTATTTGGTATATCCCAACGAAATTAAATTATCAATAACAGATGTTTGAAGCTATCGTATACATCTTAACGACCGTCGTTATTCCACCTAGCAATAAAAGCAAGTTTATACTTTCTCAACAATAACTTATTTTTCATTCGCGTTACTAATTAAATATTTTTATAATACCCACATATAATCAAAAATATCGGTCTCGTTTTATATAGTATATAAACAAATTATTATCTAGATTAAAATAAACCAGTGTTATTTAAATTACTTGGAATTTCTTTTCCTATACTACATACCGTAACTTTGTGACTTTCTATATGTTGTTACAATAAAAAAAAATCATGTAAAGCTCTTCAATATCTATGTGTATATTTCGCGTACGTCGTATACGATATTATATATCTAAAGCGCATATAAGTTGATTAATCTAACGACCTGTTTAACATACTTGTTTTTTCTTATAGTCTTATATTTTCCCTTCTTTGAATTACTATTGTAAGTCCGATCGATATATTGAAAAATCACGGAAAATATACAGCAAAAAAATGTACAGTAGATAAATCATATTTATCGTAATAAATATATATCATTTATAGTTAGTTGGCAAAACAAATATGCAAAAAAAAATTTTTTTTAATTAACTTAAAAATTAACTTTTCGATTACACGCGCAATCTATAAACAATAAAAAAAATCAAATAATTATAAAGTTCCTATAATTACATCTACAATAAAGTAACCGAAAAAAAGAAAAAAAAATTACCAAACTTGTCAAGTAACAAAAAAAATTATTAAATTTCGCGACAAAGACAACCATCAACAATATATATAATATACCACATCAATATCTATTAATTATTCATAAAACACTCTTGACCATCTGCTTCACCTTCTCCTCAGCGTGTGTAACTCAAACAACCGCAAAATTAAAAAAAAAATAATAAAAATAAAAATTAAATAAAATTAAAGGGATTCAAACCTTTGAATAACGGTTTCAGTCGCGGTAACACTCTCTAGGGCCATCATTAGCTAATAAT
>JAPYZE010002094.1:0-19373 GCA_030522805.1 Leptomastidea abnormis
AATCCGCGATTTAATACAACGTGCCATAAGCGCTGTATGTTAAAAGTCCTGAAATTTTGTCGACTTAGAGGGCGCCATCACACTTGCACTAAGCGAATTCCATTTCCATATTCTCATAACCATAAGATGTTAGGAAGAGCGGGAGAGCAAAATATATTTGAATTGTACAAACAAAAGACAAAAAAAGAAAAACAAATTTTTTAGGTTTTTAAGGAATTTTCTCTTAGTCAAGTTGGCAGTATTAGGATATTGTAGTTAGTAAGCGTTTACGTAAATTTGACTAATAAAAAAGTACAGACGGAGGTGAAACATAAAATTATTTTAATATATTTAGTTTAAGCAATTCATAAAACAAAGTAAAATTTTTTCCATGTTTTCATATTTCAACAAAAAAAAGATGTTTTACATTTACATAAAATCAACATTTTACATTTGATTGAACATATTATTTGAAATAAGTTGCAATGATCCATGTTTGGTACAGTAACAAATTGTTCTATTTTAATTACAAACATTTTGGCTTGTATTTATTTCATACGAAGAATCTTTTCAAGCAGTAATTTTTTTAGGCAATGCTAATAACGAGTTTAAGTTTTGCATTAAAAATGCCAATGAGTAAGAGCAAACAAAGATAAAAATTTAATTTCATTAATGTTTATGCAAATCATTAAATGCCTGAGAAATATTTTTTTCTTTTTTTTTTAATTGGTAACAAAACTATTGATAAATAAAAAAAAAAAGAAATGTTTTACAAGTTCATAAAATCTTGTTATATTTTAAATTTTATTAAAAAGTTTTAATGTATAACAATGATTCTGTAATATATAGCTTTCTTCAAAAAGAGCTATCTGCTGTAAAGTTAAATGTAATCAAAATAAAGTAACTTCAAATAGTAGATTTAATATTAAAATAACAATTTTGATCAAATTGAAGATTAATGTAGTTTATAGTAACTTCAAATTAATAAGCAGATTTACGTAAAACCCTCTTAAAAAAAAAATTATACTATTATCATCTTATTTTCGAAAAAAATATCCAAAAAAAATTATTTTTAGTAAAATCATACAGAAATGATTATAGTTATCGACAATTCATTAAATAAAATTATTAATCACAAAATGTTTGCCTTACTGTAAATCTAAGAAAATAGAATATAAAAATAAATTTTGATAGTTATTGATAATTTTCCTTCTGCTTCTGAAGATACAGGAGTTCTTTCAAGGTGAGTTGACTAAACACATAAAAAAAAAATTATCAATATTCAATATAGGGCCAAAAATTATTTAAAAAGTAAAAAAATGTGTACCTTCCATAAACGTTTATGTGCTTTGTATATTATTTCCATGCAGTCTACAAATGTTCTATCCTTAAATCCAAGATTCTCTAGCTTTTCTTTTAATTCATCAAATGTTAACTTTGGAATTTGCAGAAAGTAGTCTACTTGAGAGTAAAGGTGTTCAACCATAGTGCTAAACATGATCAACGATATTTTGAGCTCCCTTAAAATTTCCATTAACATAAGACAATAGTGATGTTCACAGAAAGTTAAGAAATAAGACCATTTTACAAAAGGCATTGAAGCATCTTTTGTTAGCACGTAACATTCTGCAGACGTTGAATCATACTTTCTTTGCTTTCAAATGAAAATACCTCTTTTATTTTGTCTTCTATTCGAATCAAATCATTTTGAAGACGTAAATAATATATAGTCTCTTCTCTCAATTTCTGAAAGTACATAGAAAAAATTATAAAAATCAGCTGCAAATGCTGTTTTTCTAATAATTTTATTTATAAAAAGAAGGTACATTTAGCCCAACTTTAAATAATCATTGTGCTATAAAAGCATAATGTTAAAAAATTGCAAGAAAAAATAAATGTTCAATTACTAAGAACTCACAAGTTGTTTACGTAATCCTTTTATCTTTTTCTGCATTTCAACAAATATCTTACGTTCTTCATCAGTCATTTCTTTATTACTTGAATCCATTGTTCACAAAATTCAACAAATGTATTTAGTACTAAAACGAGAATCTTTTGTTTTTCTTGTAGGATTTTTTGACTATTAATAAAAGAAACATAAAAAAAATTTATTAGCTTAAAAAATTCAAAAAGAAAAATAAACATTGGCAGAGTTTTATTAACAGTTTCTAACCTCACAATCAGTTCTTCTTTACTTAGAAAAAGGTGACTGAACGCGATTTATTTGCACACTATTTTTTTAGAATCGCAGAATAAATACCTGATCTATAGAAAATGCAAACAGTGATATATAATGTACAATTAATCAAATAAACACCCTACTTTTACATATTACATTCTTCAAAATTCAATGTTTACCACGTGGGTCGTGCGTTTCAGATAACAACCTGTTTGAAAGAGAATATAAATATACATGTAACATATATGAAGAACGTGAGAAAGGGAGGGAGAGTAAAGGGTATTTAAATTGCACAAACTAATGAAAAATTTACTTTTTTATTGAAATACTTTGCATAAAAGAACTTTAAAATGTATCTAATAGGATGTTTTTGAATTAATTATACAAATTAGAAAGTACAGATGGAAGCATTTAACTATACTACATTTAGTTTATACAATTTATTAAAAAAATTAATATTTGCACCTTTTATATATTGCTTCTAAAGTTATTTGCAAATAAAAAAAAAGAAAGTCAAATGATTTTTGGTTTATAAATTTTCATAACATTTCACATTTGATTTAAAGCTTATAATATGCAATAATTATATTGTTATAAATAATTTTAAAAAAAGACCTTTCTTTGTAATTAAATGAAGTAATTCAAATATTCAATATGTATTAAAATAAACTTCAAAATTAATTAAATTAAAGACTGATGAAGTTATAAATACCAAATTAATGTGTAAAACTTACGTATGATGAACTTATAGTTATATCATTGACATGTCATTTTTTTTTTAAATTTTGAATCTAAAGTTTCTTTTTTACAATATTATAATATACATTAATAAAATTATTTATTCTGAAATATTGGCCTGGCTATACTGTACATTTATGAAAATAAAGTATCATGATAAATTTTAATAATTGTTGATGTTTTTTCTATTAATGATGAAAGGTCAGAATCACTTTGAATGTATTGGTTCTGCAATTTTCCAGACTGAAGTTTCTTTGAAGATGACGGTTCTGCTACGAGAGAAGCTGACTAAATATATTGAAAAAAAATCAATATTTAATAACATAAATTCAAGTAAATTGTAAATTAGAATATAAAATATACCTTGGATGAACTTTTGTCTGAATCAAATAATACTTTAGCAATGTCAAAATGTTTCTCCTCTGTCATTCCAACTTTTTTAAGATTTTCTGTAGCTTCAGTCGAGGTCAAAGGTGAACGTTTATAGAGATAACCTGAGGTAGAATAAAGGAGTCCTACCATCGTGCCAAATAAAAACCATGTCATTTCATAGTCAATGAGAATTTTCTTTAATGTGAGGCAATATTGGTGTTTGCAGTAAGTTAAGAAATATAGCCATTTAACTGAAGTTTTTGTCATATTTTTAAATTCTGCATCAAGACGCACAGTAATCCACTTGCTGTCATTTTGCAGACGTCTAACCATAATTTCATGATCAGGACATGAAAATTCCTCTTCTATTTTATTTTCTACTTGATCTAGCTTTACTCGAAAGTCTTGATAATGTTCAGTTTTTTTTTGCCATTCCTAAAAATATATAGAAAATGAAAAAAAAAGTATTATAACAAACTGTATTTTAGGAATAAATCAAAATTATTAATAGATATGCAAATTTAGTAAATAATTAAATAACAAATGCATCTTGCATCATCTAATAGTTTGATTTTGTGAAAAAATGTACTAGAACCGATTTAAATATGTCAAAAATTGCAACAAACATAAAATTTAATTATTAAAAATATTTACCGATTTTTTATCTGATTTTGCTTTTTCTTCTTTTAATGTCTTCTTTTTCTTCAACGCTCCCAAAGTTGGTTTTTTAGTTTTAGAATTCATTGGTTACAAAATAAAATTAAACTTAGGATTGTTTAGATTGTTGGATTTTAATTGTTCTATTAAAAGAAAAATAAAGAAAAAAATTGTTTAATTGATCAAAACATTTAAGTAAAACAAAAAAGGAATTTTAATATAGTGGATAAATACCTTGTAACCTTAAATTTAAAGCTTTTTTTACTCAGAGTAAACGTGTCTGAACACGATTATTAGAATTCTTGCAGGATCGTGAAATGATTTATCTACTAAAAAACCGTACAATGGTTAATAAAAAATAAAATTAATTAACAATGTTACTCTATAGAAGAATATTAAAAATATCAATGTTTAATAAGTACGTTATATATACATATATACGCATCCTGCGAGTGCATGTGTGCATGTTCCACTTCCAGCTTCCAGAAAAGAAAAGAACATCTGCAGATTTTTTAGCCCAACACTGTTGCGAGTTACTAGAGAAGAGCAATGAGATAACGTGAGAATAAAATTTTGAATATTTAAAATCAACAAGTGTAGTAATTGCTATTATGATAATCAATGTTCTTTTAAAAAAAATTAATTCTAAAGAATTTAATATCACTCGCACGTTTTTAATTTAATATCTACAGTTTTTTAAATTTGACTTTTAACCAGAATGCCATATAAAAATAAATTTGTCAAAATTGAAAGCAAAGATTCTTTTTAGGCAAATCAGCTGAGGTTGTAATCTACAAATGCAACAAAGATTTTTTTGAAACATATAGAAGTATAGTAAGAAAGAGGGCAGTTTTTTACGGATTATCAGGCAATTACATCAACGTAGCCAATTATCGAGCAAAGACAATAGTAATTATTCTGACTAGTTCAGATGAAATAAGTATAGTTTATGCAAATAGTAAGTTAAATTTTAGAGGATATTTTCATTTTGATAAAAGTATTAAAAATGGAATAAATTTAAATAATTTGTCTTTATAAATTTTATTACATCAATAAAAGAACAATAAAAATTTGTATTTAAATGTCTAATTATTCATTTTGTATTAGTTTTAATTATAACATTGGTTGATATAAAGATTGATATAGTCAATACAAATGTAACAACCTAATGCGAGCAATTTTAAAAAATAGCATACAATTGCTTAAGAAATATAGTTTGATATAAAATTAAGATTATTAAAATTATATGAACATAATTGGAACCGTTTTTTATTACATTAACCACATTACTTTTACATAAATTTATAAGAATTAAATATAAAATATGTGCCTCGTAATAGCTTGCTTTTATAAAGTTGAGATTTTTTTACAACTTTAAAATCTTTTTTTAAAGTTGTAAAAAAATCAAGATGGTTCTGATTATTTTTTGAAGAACTGGGTGTTTGTGGCAGTACATCCGACAATTTGATCATTTCAAGTTTACATGACTGTATGTATGAAACAAACATTATTCACATTAAATAAAATAAACCAAATTAAATTAAATTAAAATTTAGAAAAAAAAGTTATATACCTTATCATTCATTTGATTCCATTTGTACAATCCTTCAATGACACAAAAATATATTTTATTTAATTCATTCAGTTTTAAACTCTCTTTCAATTCATCTAGCGTTAAAAATCCGTTTGAAGGATGGTTAATGTAATCTGTGATAGAATAAATGAGTGCAGCTCCTACGCAGTACGTAATCTCTGATATTTTCTGCTTCTTCAAACATTTTTTCAAATGAAGACACTCTGGATGCTTACAGTACGTCAACAAATATAACAATTTAACAAAACATATAAAAGCATGTTTTGATATAATAGCATCATAATCGAGACTCTGGCCACTCCATTTGCCGTCATTTTTTAGTCGTCGTATCATAGTTGCTTGGTTGGGGTATGAAAACTTTTTCTCCATATTAGTAGTCATTTTATTCAAATCGCATTGAAGGTCGAGGCTCCAAACAGCTATATCAGTCCATTTCTAAAAAATAATAAATAAAATAAACGAAAAAAAGGAATATTATCATATACAAATTAATTAACACGAAGCGTCTGGTGTAAACAAACTTGTATACAAATAATCATGTAAAATCAATATTTTTCGTTTTTACTAATAATTAAATTTGATAGGTAGATAGAAGGTGAACATGCAACGTTTAAAACAATAATAAACCATTATCTGACACAATATACCGTTAAAATAATTGCAAATAAAGTTTAGGTTTGATTACGTCTAAGTATACTCACCATTCTCTTAAATAATTTTAATGTCTTTTTCTTCCAGAAAGCCCTTTCTATTTTCAGTTGTTTTAATTCCTTTTTTTTCAAGATTATTTTTTTATTTATTAGATCCATGGCTGTTTCAAAATTGAAAAGACGTTTTAGATCTCAATTCTCCAAACGATCAGTGGTGTAAGCTAGGTACTTAGGTTAAATTAGGCGATTTATCGTTTTTTTTCTCTTTGTTTTACACACGTTGGTTTAATTGATCTTCTAATTTTTCTTTTTCTATCTTTAAAACAGTGTACAATGATGAATAGTGTATAATTAATCAGCACCTTTATTTTTATATTATTTATATAGACACTCAAATGCGTCCTCAAGCTTAAATAAGCGTTGACTAAAATAATGCAACTGATGCAGAACTGTAACAATCGAGGTATTAGCGATTAGGGAGGGGAGAAGAAAAAAAGAGAGAGAGAGAGAGAGAGAGAGATAATATTGCAGAAAATTGAGATTTTATTACAATTTTCAATTCTTTTTTTCTTGATGATAAAAAGTCAGAACGGTTCTGATTATTTTTTGAAGAATTGGGTGTTTGTGGTAGTATATCTGACAACTCGATCGTTTTGCGTGAAATTAATTAAACGTATTATGAAACAAACATTTGTATTAGCGGCTTTTGCGCGGGGCTGTAACAAATGCTAACTCCAAGTCCTTAGCGCATCGCACCTAGTGTATTGTAGGGCGTATCTTCGAATATAGCTGCGCAGACTCTTCCTTTTTTTTATCAATCCACGCGTAGGTATTTCCTTCGCAGGAAATTAAGTATTGAGAAAAAATAAATTTTCAGGAAAACAACTTATTAAAAAAAATCAGAAACATATAATTTTTACTAGAGATTACAATAAAAAAAGTAAGTAAAAAAATTTTTAATTTCAATCTACAAAAAACTTATTTTACAAATCATTCCAAAATCCATCCCCATAGCCTGAAGCTTATATCCTACTAGATTTTATTTATCTAATTTGGAGGCTATGAAATTGTCTCTAAAACCATGGTAGAACCTTCTCCGTCATTTAGTAATGCTAGCGGAGTTGCAGATGAAAATTGTGTCAATTCAAAGAAAGATAATTGTACAGATAATTATGGCAATTGAAAGTACATCGAATAGTAAAAATCGCGAATCGATAATTCATATGACTATATATGATACAAAAATAAGTAGAAGATTAATGAGGGTCCCAGCGATATTCATTGGCTTGTACACTGCAATATTACATATTATTTTAATGTTTGATTATGGGCCGCCAAAAAATATTCAAGTATACATAATAATCTTATGATTTTTTAAAATTTAAATTGATATTATCTATTGAGTTATAAATTATTGTGTTATCTTGTGATTTCAGCATCAACAAAAACGTAAGGATGTTTTTTACAATGTAACCATAATCATGTTGTGTGCCATGATAATAACGTATATTCTTGACTTGATGTGTTTATTCATCCAAATAATTCGTGCTAAACCTAAAAACATTAACGAAGCTTTTGCGACCGTCCGAAGGAATTTACCACCCCCACCTTACGATGTTGCCATTGTCATGCCACCATCTGCTGCAATTCATGAAAAAATACATTTACCTGTTTGCGAATAGATTTTAGACTAAACTGACATTTTTTACTCTTTTATTTATAAATAAACATTTATAAATACTCATTTATTTATAAATAAACATTTACATTTTGTAAATTTATAAAAAAAAATAGAATTTGTTTGAATTTATAAATGTTATAAAAAAATATAATTTTATTTTAATTTTAACCATAACTTGAAAAATTTTATAATTTTAAAAATTGTTGTCAACTACACAGGTTTCAGATGGCACGGTAATTTTTAACATGAAAAAAATTATTTCCAAGTTAATTTTACGTTTCAGACCACGGGGAGTATTTTAAGCTTAATTTGAAAAATTTCAAAATTTTTACTTTTTTTGCGTAAACCAATCAGAACCAGAATAAAAAGGCTTTATTTTTTCGGATTCTCACTTTTATAAGCAAGATAAGTCATTTTCATTTCATTTAATCGACCATTCTCTCTTTTACTACGCACTTAAACTCCCCTCCCTCGCTCATTATATTCCAGCCTGACAGTGGATCGATTTTCCCCAAAATCTACAGCTGCTTCTATTTGGCTCCCTACAAATAAACCGACCCTTAGCTCATCGGTGTAGTTCTATATATCAGGGCGTGCCTTCGACTAACTTCGCTGACACTTACTTTAGTCTGTCAGCCTAGTGTACAGTATTTGTATCGTAGTAAGTTTGATGCAAAGATGAATACATCAACGAAAGAAAAAATCAACAGCGAATATCAACTGAAGACTGACTCATTGCAAACTGATCGTGATGAACATAAAAACAAAGTTATAAAAATTTTATTAGTAAACATCGATGGAAAATTGAAAGCAATAGGTAAAATTTACTTGATTTTTTTTTTTTAAGAATTAAGAATTTAATAACTTATAATCTTTGTGTTTTTAATATATTTTTTTTCTTTTATCAAATTTAAACAGAATTTGAAGAAAGTTTGGATTATTGTGAATTGTGTAATTCTAACGAAATATCAATGAATAATGAATCAAGCAGTAATAACGAATTAATAATTCAAGATAATTATAATGTGCATGAAAAATTCGTTCGTTTATTAGCATGGGTCGTGCTTGCAAATGGTTTATTTATTATAATTATGTATCCAGTAAAGCTATTTGACTTAATAAGCTATTTTCGAGTAAGTTTTTGCTATGTTATTAAACTTAATACTTAATAACAAAGGTAACTATAAAAATTTAATTTATTTTATTCTTTTTTTTTTTAGGATAGAGAAAATTTTAAATTTTTTGTAGAAACTGTTGAATATGGTGTAGTTTCAATAGTAGCAATAATAATCATATCGTATGTACTGTATATCGGGATCAAAATAATACTTACAAAATTTAAAAATAATAGCAATTGTTTGAAAATCAGCCGACAGAATCTACCTCCTTCTTATGATGTTGCTATTAAAATTTCACAACCTAAATCACAAGAAGAAGAAGAAGAAGAAGAAGAAGAAGAAGAAGAAGAAGAAGAACTTCCACCTGCTTATGATAATATCTTATATGCTAAGAGAAGCTTTTCAATTTAATCATGTACTTAAAAAATTTTGAATTGTTAATAACATAAAGTATTTTATAACTGGGTATAATTTTTTACGGATTTATATCTTACATAGATTATTTAAATGTGATAGTTTGTTGGCCAAAGAGAAACTGTGTAGAAAAAAATTTGTTTATAGCTTATAATGTAATTTATGTATTTTCTTACATGACATGACATATGTAAATTAACTACCCTAGTAGCTAATTTTAATTTTACTATATTAAGATTAAGATGAAAAACTACATTTAATAATAACAAACAAATTTTTTAATGTCTTATAAATAGATTACATAAATAACTAGAAATTTTATCAAGTATATTTTAAATTTTGATAAATTTCACACGCTTGAAATGGAAATAATGAAATAGTTTTAATTAAATTTTTTTATATACCTATCTACGTATTTTTTAGAACAAATAATAAAATTAATTTTTGTACATATTTGTGTTTTTATAATCTCTTATCATAATGTCTAATTAAAAGTGGTACGATATATGGTATAATAAACACTCTTTATATCTAAAATTATTATAAATAAAAAATACAAATTTTTAAGCAATTTTTGATTTGATTTTGTTTATACAAATAACTAAAATTATTTAAATAGTATTACGTTTTAGTACTTACATTATTTTTTAATTCATGCAATTACTTACTCTTAAAAGTTATAAAATTTCCAGCGAATTAATTGATTTTTATATTCACAATAATGTATTTTTGTAACAATAAACATTTCTACATTTGTAATATGCACAAAGGGGTTTGCTCAAAGTGCGCTGATTAACAAACCCTTCATATTTCAAACAATCTTATTTTTGTTTAAATCGTATGTAACAAAACTTACTTCCGATATTGCCCAGTATATATAATAATCTATCCATCGATTTTTTTTTTTAACCCATATTATTGCCGGGCAGATTTAAAAACTATACGATGCTGTTAACTAACTTCAAGTCGATCGCCCAGAAACGATACCTAGGTATACATATATCTACGCAGCTTTTATAGCGTGTGTCTATGATTTTTTGGTTTGTCTATAGTTTGGTTCCCTCTCGATCATCAGCCACGTGAATTTCAACCACAGTATATATATACTCGACGCTACGATGGATGTAGAATCTCAGGACAGGCAATTTCAATTAAGTTCAACTAGTTTGCAAGCAATTCACTATAATAATAATTATGTTGAATCAGAAACTTTATTAACAGAAACAGCAACAAATTTTAAGACAAATGGCAAGTACGAAACCAGTTATTTCATATTTTTTTTAGAAAATTCTAGTAAATTAGTATTTCTCCTAGTAAAAGTTTAATTAATTTCTAACTACTCTGAAAAAATATCCTCTCAACACAATTTTACAATCGTAAAACTACGATTTGTTGATATATCCCTATCCCTGTCGATAAAGCCAATGGTATTTGTGGTCTCTGTGCCTATAATGGCCATTCGATGCCTCGTACATCTTTTCAAGGTCTTCGTTTATAATCAAAAATGGCCACTAAATATAGCAGCATCAGCCGATGAGATCAACATTCAATGTATCTTTTATGTGTACTAAGGATACATTGAAACGATAAATACTTTTTTTTTCTATCAGAAATCGTAACTTTTTTTATGCCTTTTTTTCTTACTTGCTTATTTGCATTTGCTCAAGATCTATAAGTCTAATAACGTAAAAAAAAATCTTTAAAAAATTTTCAAAAATTAAAAATACGTAAAAAGAAGTTTATCTAAAAATTTTTAGAGTATAAGGATTTTCTTTCCATTAAGAAAAAAATATAATCATAAGAAAACTCCTGAGTATTACATTCACTGATAATTGAATTCACAATCTCTCAAATAACATTGTTTTAATTTATACACGCTACCATAAACTGGCTTAACGCTAATGCCATTTTGACACAATTTCTTAACTATTTAGAAATAAAAATTTTACTATATTCTCTTTGGCAAGTTTTCTATTTTTTTTTTTTTTTTTATCTCTGTAAGTTTTGAGATAGAGAACTTTTGGAGTAGCTCTATAATTTATGATTTTAATTAATTGTTTTATTTATTTTTTTTTTAATTCAAAGTTAGTTTTCAAGATGATAAATAAATATATTTAAAAAATTGCAGATACTTGAACATACGCTACCATCAATTTATTTTTACTTTACTGCTTGTAATTATTATTAAAGCCACTTAATTTTAACTCATTTATAATATTATTTTCACAGAAATTACAACTACAAACGAGTCAAGAAGCTTGGAAGAAATCTCAAACTATGAAAGTAATCTCGAAAATGCTCAACAAGGTGATATAAATATACAAGAAGATGTTGAAGTTGGAGGTATTTAATATCTATATTTATATCAAAATAATATTTTATTAGATTTATTAAGCCACTACAGCGTCATTTTTTTATAATTACATTGTATTCATTCTTGCTACATCACATATCAGACAATATTTTTTACAATTACTCATTGAAGCATCTCAATTTTGTCTTTAATGTTTAAATTACAGACCTTACAATTATGCAGCAACTATATAATTTATTTATTTAATTATTTATTTTTTAAGACTGTTTACATGTGTATATGATCTCTTCATTTCCATTTTTCACTCATTTAAAAAAATTTACCGCCTTTGTGTATATCCGTTTTAGATTGTTAACTTTTTTATATTATATATCTAAATTCCAGTTCATCTCATAGATATCTCTGTTACCTTCCAAGTATCTAATAATCGTTTAAATAAACACACTTCTACTTTGTAAATTTTACATTTTTTTTTTCTTTTACTAATTAATACAATTTTTTTTAGGAATTTCGAATGAAAGCATGTGTAGATCTGCTGACAAAGAATCATTTAAACAAAAATTTAACAGATATTTGAGACCAGTGTTTGAAGAAGATTGGAGAATAAGAGTTTTATCCTATGTCTTAACTATACATATTGCATATAATGTTCTAGCTGTATTTGGATCGATAATTTATATACTTATGTATCCTCAAGTAAGTTTAATAATATTTTTTTTTTTTTTAACTTACAATGAAATAATAAATTTTTTTAATAATAACACCTTTAATTTATTATTATTTTAGAGTAGTGAAAAAAGGAAATTACAAATTTTTTTACTTATTGAACCATTGATATTGTGTACATTGGAAATAATGTTAATGTTGTATTTACTATGTAAATGCACCACAAAAAAAATTTTCAGAAGAAGAAGAAGAAGAAGAAGAAGATGAAAAAGAAGAAGAAGTACACTCGCTTACAATCGTATTGTTAACACATTCTTTACTTTAATCATTCATTTGCAATTTTATAAGTTTTAAAAAACTCTTGAATTGCTTGTAATGTAAGAAGTAAGTATATTATAAATATATAACTTCTTACAGTGTGATCTTTTATATAGATTTATTTAAATTTGTTATAGTTATTTGTTAGCCAAAATAAAATTTAATATTTGTTTTGTATGGTTTTATGTGTACTATACTTATATTACGTCATATATTTTATAACAAAATTTTTCACGTAACTTTTTGAATTGTTATAAATATTATTTAATAGAATAATTGTTACATCAACATGATAAAAAAAAAATGTTCAAGTTTGTATGTTCGAGAATATATATTAAGAATAATTAAATCAAGACAAAAAAAATTTCAATTTCAATAGTTTTATTTTAATAATTTCTTATAATAATGCACATACATTACATATAAAGTAAAATTAGAGTACTCGACATTCTTTTTATATTTACAATTATTATTACGTATTTGTAATGCAAAAGATTTAAGATTTTTTTTTTTTTCAACAGAATTAAATGAAAAATCTTGACATACTTTCAATTTTATTTAGTCAAAGTTAAAATTGATATTCTATAATAGTATTAACTTATTTTTGTATGTACAATATCCTTTTAAAGTATGTATTCCTTAAAAATGAATAGAAACATGTATAATAAGCGCTTATATTTTGAATTAAGCTCCAAATTTCAGATTTTTTTATTCGACAGAATATATACTTAAAGTTTTTATAAATTATGGACACTTTTAAATTAGATGTGATACAACTAAGCTTAAAATTATGGCCTTATTCGGTTATCGGCATACTAAAAAAATATTCATAATAATTTCATGTATACTATAATGATACTAAATTATGAAACTTTTATGATAGATATTTCAAAAAAAGAAAAATCTCAGACCTCAGAACTTGGGTTTTTTTTTAATCTGCCTCAAGATTCTAATCTGCTAATAGTAAGTTTCATAAAAATCTATGACTTTAATAATTGATACTCGCTTTAAAATATATAATCAAAAAACATTCATTGTAAGAATTTAAAAAAGTGTCTTGATAGAGTACAAAAATTAAAAAATAAACTTAAATTAATTGTTTACTGCAATTCAATTCATATCGAAAGAATTAAGATATATTATTAACAGCAAGTTTTTATAAAAAAATTAAACTATTAAAAATATTATTCGAACATTGAAGAGAAGAAAGAGCATCAGTGGTTTATACTTTAGACATTTACTTGCTCAAAACATTAATTTTTTGTCTTGACAAATAAAACTGTTGAATAAACCTTTGATGCTCAAAATAAAAAAAATAGTAATTAAAATATCAAAGTTTGTATTGTAAAAAAAAAAGGAAAATTACAAATTTTGAATCAATTTTTATAATAATTAAAAATTTTAAAATGACAAGTTATTTAGTACTTGAACATTATACATTATGTGCTGTTCAAGTTTGAATAAACATTATTAATTAATGCATGCTATTATTTAACGTTAAAATTTTAGAAACTTGAACTAAAATATATATTCATATTTTTACATTAATACTTTTTTTTTACAATAATAAAAATTTGTCTGAGGTGATTAACCAATCGTGCCGATGCCTTACTATCTTTTTTTTTTTAATCAAAAGTTTTACTACTCTCGTAAAAGTTTTTTCTGCGTATACTAAAATTGATCGATTATTTTCTAAATTCATAAATCCATCATAATACCGGGCTACACTTCAAATATACTGATACTTCGGTTACCTGCTAACTTCAAGTCTTTTCCTCACCAATAGGTAGCTTTTTCACGACTGATTTTTCCAGACCTTCTATAATATATGCAAGAAGTTTCCTCGATCAGCCACGTAAAATTTTCTCTACAGTATGATCGACGTCACCATGGATGAAGCTTCAAAGAAGATGATCACCATCGACGTAAATGTAATTGTTTCAAAAAATAATCCAGTTGATCAAACAAATGATACAGGATCAGAAATGTCTATCGAAGAAGTTGGTCGATTGTTAAATAAAAAAGGCAAGTAATTACTTAATTTTTGAATTAAAAATTATTTTTTTTTTTTGTACAATTTTACTGTGACACCATTATTGTTCCACTTGTGAGAGAATCTCTTTTTTTTTCGATAAGGGTTTAATGTTTGCTTAACTTGTTAATTTACACGGAGAAGATCTTACATTACGACTTAAGAGCCATTATTTATTTTGTTTCTGTTCGTAAAGCAGATGATCCATTTCGACCAACGCCATCGAATCTCACACATATATTTTCAAAACCTATTTTACTCCCACATGGCTACTGAGTACTTGCCGATAAATTTGGTATCTACCTGGGAAAATCTTAATAATGTTAACCACAAAAAAAAAAAAATACCCGAAGAAACGTCCAATCCAAAGTAACTGGGACACATAAATTCTATTCCTGCCGAGAAAAAAAATTGAGTTTTACGTTCATTGAAAATTGAATTCATAATTTTATGAATGGAGTCGTTTCGTTGGTATGCTAACAATTACAAACTAACGGCACACCGACTCCATTTTTTTTTTTTTTTCGAGAGAAGAATTTCAAGACATTCAAATTGTACTATTTTCTTTGGTGTTTTACATTTTTTTTCTATGCCTTTTTTTTATTTTTTTTTACGTTTATACATTAGTTTTAAGAAATTATAGATAGCTTGTACAGTAGGTCTATTAATGTTTTGAAATAATAGTTTTTTTTTATGAATTATGGATGCTAAAATAATTAAAAAAAAGGTAACAGATATTTGTAATTACTTAATTCTAATATTTATTTATATTTTTACAGAAGCACTAACCGCAAAAGAGTTTAAAAAGCTAGATGACTACTTTTCAAAAAAATATGAAACAGAATTGGGTGTTACTGGTTTTACTGCGTCGTACGATGAATATTTATTGAAAAGGGAAGCTGAACTTAAAGATGGATTAGATACTAAACAAAGTACTCTCCCGACTTTGAATAAAAATAAAAAAAAATCAAGAAGTAAAAATTATTTAGGTGAAAGAGGAAAAGTAGAGATCAGAGGTATGCTTACATCTACACTTTTATTATAATTTATTTTTTTTTTTTTGACGATATGAAAATTTTAATTTTAATATTATTATTATTATTATTGTGTTTACAATTTTTTTTTAATTAATTATCATAAATTTTGAAGGACTTTCGCATGGCAAATCATGTAAATCTGCTGATAAAAAATCAATTAAAAGTCAAATAGAGAAAATAATGAAACTTATAACAGTCTGTTTCATCATTGTGTTTAGTTCTTACTTACTTATACCATGTTATGAACACATAGACTCGATGATTACGTTAAGTAACATTGAAGTAAGTTTTATATTATGTTGTTTTAAGTTAACATTAATATAATAAATTATTTGAATAAAATTTTTTATATTTCATTATCATTTCAGAACAAAAAAAATGTTATAATTTTTATGATGAATCTAACATTTGGTTTAAGTATTCTTAACGTTTGGATTGTTTTTTTTCCTCTGCAAAAACAAAAACAGAAAACGTTTCGTAATAAATGGATAAACCGTGATGCCGAAGAAAATTATAATTTTGAAATTTGTTTAAAAATATTTTCGATACTTACAATAACAATTGTGATTTTACGTACAGTGTCACTTTGGACTTATCACGAGGATTGTATAATGGTAAATAATCAATTACTTTAACTCAATATTAAATAATTAATTACTGCAATAATTATATACATATGCATATATTTTTATTATTTCAGACCAATAACTTTCCGAAGCATCAATCAAAAATAATCAAGTTTTATGGAATTTATGCTACAAGTTTGATAATAATTACAATAAGTGCCTTGCCTATTAAATTAAGTTACAAACCTAAAAATATTATCGAAGTTTCGAGGCCTTCGCAGATAAATCCGCTTCAATCTTCTCAGGTTACTGTACCCATATTGCCACCCACTTTATCAAGTGAAGAGCCTCCACCTAGATACAGTCAGATATTTTTAGTTTAATTTTTACAATAAATTAAGTCATTTTAAAAACATCAAATTTAAATTTATATTAAATGTTAAGATAAATCAAATGTTTATTGTTAGTTGGAATAAAAATGTTAAATTTTTATTAATTTTTTCTAAAATAAGTTAAATTTTAAGAAGTTTATATTTGCAATGTAATGTTTATATGTAAAACATAAACGATTTCAATAAATATATAAAATATCAAGTTTAAACTGTTTTTTTTTTTCATTCTAAATATAGTTTTTAGGCAATAATTATTGATATCTTTTTTATATTGAATTTAATTTAAAAATGAATTATTGTATAAGTAATAATTTCATAATTTTTTTCTCTTGTATTTTAGTAAATTTCTTTTTTCACACTATAAACCTTATTCCTACATTGCTGTACTGTAGTTACCTACTCTACCATTATTGATCAGTTTTTTTCCTAAATCTGCAGCTGTCAGTGCTAGGCTGTCGTGTGACAGCTGCTGCTAAAGTTCAACCCTAAGCTGCATAGGAAAACCAGGAGCAGTAAGCTATAGGTTTGTTTGTGACTATAGCTTTGCAGTCTCATTCGTTTATTCGGCCAGTCTAGTTCAATCCCAGTGTAACAGATTGAATGCAAATATGGATAAAAAATCTTCGAAGAAACAACTTGACAACGAAATAAAATTAAGTTCAACTCAATTAATAAAAAATTACGTTAATTTCAATAATGATTGTGTAACAGTAACATCTTCGGTAGATATCAGCGCTCAAAATTTTAAGACTAAAAGTAAGAATAAATGATTTTATGGTGTAGTAGAACTGTTATTATTCCGATTGAGTTTTTAATTTTTTTTTTTACTTTTATTATGTAAGTTAAAACAGATTCCGAGGGAATTTTAAACTATGGCCTTAAACGATCAATTTACACAGATTCGATTGAATTAAAATTGAATAATGATAATAAATCAGTGATTAGAGATGATGAGCATTTTATATTTATACACGTTGTAAGCTGGATTGTAATTATTTTCACTCTAGCGCTTCTAATTTTGAGTTTAGTACATGAATTACATTTATCAAATTATATTGAAGTAAGTTTTCTTAATTTTTTTTTTAAAAATTGTAAAATAATAAATTAATCTAGTAATTATTAATTTATTTAATTTTTATTTCAGAACAGAGAAAATTATGATTTTATTTTATATATTATAGGATATGGAATGACTTATTCATTGATCACGATACTTACTTTGTATACAATGTATTATTGGGCCCAAAAAATAATTACTAAACGAAAAAGTGTTAAGTACAACTTGAAGTCAATTCGGTTAAATCCGCCACCACCTTACGACGTTGTTTTGCAGATTTTACAACCTTTGTCATCAGAGGAAGAACTTCCTCCTGTTTATGACAAAATTATATGCTGAAACATGATTTTTTAAGTATAATTTTTAAATGATTTATCTAGATTATATACATTATTTAAATATGATCATTCGATGGCCAAAAGATAACTAAGAACATTTTTTAATGCTATTTGATAAGTGACAATGTAATTTTGATATATTTGTTTAAATCACGTATCTGCGATAAGAACACAATTTTGCATATGTATGTACAAATTTTCAAATAATTACATATTAAATAATTTTAAAATTCAATAAAATGTAAAAAAAATAATCAAAATGCAAAAAAAAATTTATGAACAAAATTTGAGAGGAATTGCAGTTGTTAATTGTATTGAAATTAAAAAAGAAATAAATTTGTGCAATTAAAGGAAGCAAAATATATTAAATATAATTTTATCAACGCATAGACGATTATTATTTTGTAATAGATTTAGATACATAACAGCTGCCAAATATATCAAGTATTATAATAAATTTTGCTTGCCAGAAAATAAAGAAATATTCACATTATATTTTTAGGTAGTACATATAATAAATTAAAAGAAATTTACTAATTTAAATTCTTGTACATCTTTACCTTTTTAACAATCTTCCATCATAAAATATTTATATTTAATGTGAAATAACTAAACTCTCTGTATTTATCACTTATTTTATAATTTTAATTAATAAAAGTGAAAAAAAAAATGAGAAAATCATTTAAAACAAGACTTTTAAAAACTACTTCATTCAGCATAAATAATTCCTTATTTAATCTATAAAAATTAATTAAAATTCAAAGTTTGTTGTAACAATGACGTGTATTAAGTTCAAAAAGATAATATATTTTCATTCAAAAAATTGAGGAAACAATTGTGTAAATTTAAGACCGTATATATAATTTATTAATTTATAATTACCAATTTTTATTAGTAATTTCATGACATCAATACTTATATTTTTCTAGTTCTATACATATATGTAAATTGAATTTACCATGTTCTTCTATGACGTCAACAGTAACTTTTGCTAATAATTAAAAAAGAAAAAATAAAAAAAACTTAGAATTTAAGTCCCATAAAAATAATTTTATAATTACAACATCTTAATATATTTTTTTCTTTAAATATATATTTTTAATATAGGTGCAATTTATAAAAATATTTTAACAAAATCAATTAATAAAAAAATAAAACTCCAATATTCTTTAATTCGAAATTATAGTACTAGTTCCATAAACATCCGTTCAGCCGCACATAGCAGCACATTCTCAGTGTTATATATATATATATATATATATATATATATA
>JAPYZE010002095.1:0-17890 GCA_030522805.1 Leptomastidea abnormis
TTTGTTTTAATGGCAGTTATTGAAAAATAGTCACTATATCCAGCACTTACTACCAGAAACAGTAATTTTTCCTAATTAAGAACTATCAGTGTAGGTATATATACATCGAGTGCAAACATAAATTTTTTTTACACTCACAAAAATGTACTTTACGATACTAAAGATACTTATTTCAAACCATAAACTTTGTACAAACATTGCGACTGAATTTAAAAAAAAAAGGGAATTTCTAGTTTTACGTGTGATTTTAACAGATGTTGTAAGAACAATATATCTTTTATCTTACAAGATACTTTTATTACGTAACATAACATAACAAATTTCTTCACACTTACAAGAATTTTATCTAAACAGATAAGTTTGAAGTACTCACAGTTTAAAATGAACATAAGTTGCATCAAACTTAAATTTTTTAAGAATCGATAATAAGAAAGAGTAAAGTTATGTCGATATGCAATCTGTAAATTATATCGAAACAAAATTGAAGAAAAAAAAAAAGAAAAGAATGAAAAGCTACATCAAGCAAAACTAATTAAGTCAAAAAGAAAACTTCTTGATCAGCAATAATTAAAATCAAGCACACTATGATAAAATTCTGTAGAAATGCACATCGAAACTTGGCATCTCTCTCATTCTCTCTTTCTATCTTGAATTCTAGCACTCAAAGAAAACGCAGTACCGCAGATAAAGGCGATAGTATTCAGGCAAACTTTAACGCGGCTGCTTTGGAATATATATACATGCGGAAATAGTAGAAGAGGAGGAGGAGGGTACGGACGAGTATTTAATAACCAAACTTATTCCATTTCGTCCGTGATGGCGATGTCTCGCCACATAAAAAAAAAAAAAAAAATTCTCATCTACGAACGAAAGTCCAAACTATGGAGAGAATGAGGGTATATGCAGCAAAAATCTCGTTGATGGTGAGATGCTTGTTTATAGGATAAGAGAGGTAGAAGAGAGAAAGTGAGAGAATAGCGAAATATACGTTCACCAAAAGTGAAGGCTTTTCTCTCTATATCTCTAACAGCAACAGCAGCAACAGCAGCAAAGTCAACGGCACATTAAACTTCCCTCATCGACCGAGAAGTGGTAGGATATACATAAGGAGGGGAGGCTTTTGCAATCGTCATTTCAACGAAGAGGAAAAGCCTCCTCTATCACCATCCAAACAACATATATATACATACGACGTAGAGAACGAAGCTCTTCGTCCTCTTTCAAGAGTCTTCGACGTAGAAAGCCATCGTCGTCTACGTCGTCGTCATCGTAAACGTAACCACTTGAAAGTCAAGCCTTACCCCCCCTTTAGCGCCTTCTATCTACTTCTCTCTCGTCTCAACTATACACCCTTACCTTTCTTCAATTCTACCCTTCGAGTTGTAAGAGAAAGACACCCTTTACTCTTTTTTGTGGAATTATTAAAATACGACAAACTTTTAATTGCTGGTCTTACTATGATAACCGTTTTCTTTTCGCTCTTTCACCTTTCTCTATTTTTCAATCGTTGGTATAAGGTGTTATCGCAAGGTTTTTTTCTGTGTTCTTTCTGATTTTCTTTTTTTTTTCAATGATATTGGGTAAGTTGATCAAGTACTAGAGACTTTTTTTCTTCTTTTTCTTTTTTTCTAGACGACGTTATTACTTTTCCGATTGTCGTTTTCTTTTATTACGAGATAAGAAATAATGTACGCTTGCTTAAATATCATAATATTGTCGATAATTGAAAAATTATCAAAAAAAAAAAACTTTATTATACAATTATTTTTTTCTTTTTTTTTTGGTAATGTTATCGCAAAGTTTATTTAAAAACAAAATTTATTTTATAATATTACTTTATTTAAATTTTAACTATTCTAATTAATTTTTTAAGAAAAAAAAAATAATTAAAAAAAAAGGATTACAACATTAGTGGGATTATTGGATAATACTTAAGAATTCTCGATTACAGTTTTCCCCGTAAATGAGCTTCGTAAATTACGTTCGATTATCAATAAACGTTAGATCGATTTTCTACACAATATCGCCATATAACCAAGCGAAATGAAAAGAAAGAAAGAAAGGAAAAAAAATAAAAGGTTAGCGTATCGGAAAACGCTATAAAAATCTCATACGTGCATTTAGCGCAGCTAATCTAAAAAGAAAGAAAAAAAATAAACAAAGAGGTAAATAAGAAAAAAAGGCATAAGACCAGATTTGTCATTCCAAAAGAGGGCTAAAATCTCAAGGAAAAGCCTTTTTCTTGTTCGCGTCTCTCTCTCTCTCTCTCTCTCTCTCTCTCTCTCTCTCGCGGCTCACGTCACGCTCTACTCGCATCCTCTTCCCCTTCTCCTCACGTTCTCTTACAGCATCCTCATGTATTCGTTCGCTATGCTATGTACCTCAGCAACGTTCAAGTGCCTCGTAAATCTTCTTTGGCATACACATACATACACGTGAGGATATAAGAGAGAGACAGAGAGAGATTCTTTCGCGGTGCGGGAGAGATTCTTGGAGAAGAAGAAGAAGAAGAAGAAGAAGAAAAGAGTATAGAGAGAAGAAGAGAGAGAGAAGAGGCTTTGCAACAAGCACCGTATTGATATTACCGGCAGCAGATGTAAGCGACTTTGGTGAATGTATATAGATATAAAGATAGAAAGGTGAATCTATCGTGTGTATATATTTTGCATTCGGTGTACTGCTAGTCGAGTATTGGAGGAGAGGGAAAAAGATTTTAAAATTTAAATCCTTTTTCGGATTTAGTAGGATATACATACCTATATGTACTATATGCTGAATGACGATATGCGATATGCTATCAGTTGTTTTTGAAAGATTTTCTTTTTATTTTGGGATGAATGTATCTGTAGTCGTGTAAGTAATTGATTTTTTTGTGAATGCTTTGTAATTAACGTAGTATTGAAAGCTTTGGTTTGGTTTGGTTTGATAACGACTGATTTTTGTAGATAGATTAATTTATTCTTTCTTTTTTTTATTAATAAAATTTATTAAATAAATTGGTAATAATAAAATTACAGTTATCAAATGAAAATATTATCAATATTAAAAATAGTAATCAATAAAAATTATGTATTATCTTTTAATAATGAAACATACATTTTGAAAAAATATAAATAATTAATTTCATTTCGTTATCAAATTTTTTTTATCACAAAACCAATGATTAAACGTACGAAAAAGGCTATGAAAAATAAAGTATTTTCAAAATTCTATTCTGTTTAGCAACTTAAATCGGTACTCGACCAGCACGAAAGCGATTTAAAAATATATCCGTTCACGAAACATATCCATACAAGTATCGAAAGCGAGCAATATAAAATAAAAAGATACTGGAGAACTCTTGAGTTATAATAGCTATAGCAGCAAAAGTACAGAAATATTTAGATACGGCCTAGAAAGTAAGTTGAAGGAGGATAAGGAAGCTGGTTACGTGCAGGATCGACCTAAATACACCACCACGAAGTCAGCATACAATACATACTGTAGTTTGAGAGAACAGTAAAGAAGGAAACGAAGGGAAGAGTAAGGAAGGAGGCACAGAGTTAGAATATTTCTGATACCTATAAAATAGAGAATATAGTACTTGAGAGAGAAAGGGAGTTAAAGGGTTGAAAATACAACTTTGATTAGCTCGAAAAAACAGAGATGTTTAAAAAAAATATTATAATGAAAGTTGATTGTTCTTGATTTTATTAAGAAATAAAAATCGAAGACAAAGAAGATATTGGTGATTTATTTGAGTTATTGTATACATCTGACTTTATTTTTTGTAGTTTGATATTGTGGACTTGAAAAATAAAAATATTCCAGGAAGAGCAGAGGAAGTAGTGTATCGAGTGTCTTATCATAATCAGATACTACCTTCTTTGCCTTGATATTTTAAAGAGAGTAAGTCGATCTGAATGAATAATCATGTCGCATGTGCTAATCTAGCTATGCGAAATCATATATATTTATAAACTATTTTAAAATTATAATATAGAAAAACAAAATAAGTATTTGTATAAATAAATAAAATGTAAAATGATGACGCAAAGACGCGAAAAAAAAGATTATGCTTGGAAAAATAATTTTTCTTATCAACCTGCAATCATTAGTTTATACCACTCGAACGGCTCTCGATTACGTTCATGCAAATTTTGGTCAGTATAGATAGGATAGCTGAACTGAAAAGAGCAGCAGATCTTTTCATGAGCCATGTATTCTCAGTCGCAACATCTCAATTTTAAAGATTATCTTAAAATGCTCATAGAAGCATATATATGCGTTTTGTTAATACACATCGTTGTAATACTTCTGATTCGTTTGACAAAATTTTTGTTACGATTGCAACAGGTTTGCAATGTTTATTTTGACGTGCAAAAAACGAGAGGAGAGTTGTGCATTGAAATGGAAGTCGATTATTCCTTTGGACTTAGACCCGAGCAACAAAATGTAATCAATACACTCAATATTGTTGAATAAAGACCTTGATCGTTTTAATAAATTGGTAAGTTTTTAAGTTATTTTATTTCTTTATTATTATTATTATTTTTTTTTATATGAACTTAAAAATTAAAAAACACATTTATTATATATTTCAGATGAGGGCAAAATAAACATACACGATTTTCATATTATTAAAATATTTGTGCTCTACACTTTTTTAAAATATGTACCTACACTATTGTCAATGAAAGTAATAAACACTATAATTAAAATATTTGCCTTTTATTTATTTTTATATAAATTGATTTCCGTAAAATTAAGAAAAAAGCAAAATTATATGAATTGTTCAAAGTTCACAAAAACTTTAAAAATTGATTATTATCACATTAATTTTTATCGATACCTATACGGAAAAATCGGTAGAATTTCAGGAGTCCAATACATTCTGAGCAAGAAAGATTTTACAGCAAGATAACACAGATGGGGTTGCTAAAATTACGCACTTCCCTTCGAGTGCCATCACTCACAACTTGACGATACAGTCTCGGTTATGTTCGGCTATATTCGCAAGTATGGTAGGGGTAACAGATGCTAAGTAGGTCTTTCCAAAACCATTGTATTTTCAGTTGACGTCGCAGCATCCTAATTATACAGATCTCGGTTCAAAATATTCACAAAACAATTTTTCGTACAAAAATGGATATATTAATATTTAATAGACTTGAAGCAATAATTCGCGAACCACGTGAGTTTTTGGCAGATTGTATAGAACAATTTTTTATCTATGCACTTTGTTTTACAAGTTTTTTAAGAATAAATGTGCATCGATGCGAGTGTATTATTCTTGCTGGAGATCGTGAACAAGTGTGCAATAAACCGTATTGGGGAGATGGAGGAAGATGCGATCAACACGAAAAATTACTTTGGAAATTTTATAAAGCCTGTGAAATGGTGAAAAATCATAAGAAATATGAACTGTCTATTGGATTGGTAGCATTGGTTGAGTCAAGACAACGTCGAAAATTTGAGAAAATATTTAATATAGATATTGGCCATCTTGAATTCCAGTTAAATATTTATTTAAAATATCAAAGTGGATTTTTGGAACAAGAAAGAGTGCCTAATCATCCTGATGATGAATTTTACTATCAATTGTTAGCATATTACATGGACAAAGGATATCTCTTAGTGCTGTCAAAAACAGGATTTCCTTTCAAATTAGTTAATGTAAAATATTTAAATCAATTGTAAGTTTTTTTTAAAATTATTTCGTTTTATTGTTTGCAAAAAATAAAAATGAAAATGAAATAATGTTTGTTTTAGATAAAGGCAAAATAAATGTGAAATCTAAGATCTTTGTTAATTAAAAAAAAATGTGAATACTATTTTTTATGATACATTTATACATACTATTTTGAAAGAAATAATAGAAATAATAATTTTTGATATTTGGAGTGGCTTTATAATCCACAGGTGGGTTTAGTACCTGAATTTCACAATGTGACTCAATAGAAATTTTTCAAAGACTATTTAAAACAAAAATTTAGTGAAAAAAGTACTCTGATATTGAAAAGATATGTGTAATTGTGTAATAACAAAGTAAAACTCATTATTAAAAATCCATAATATTTTACTCAACCTTAAATGCGAATTGACAATTTGATATTAATAAAAATAATGTGTGAAATAATAAATAGCGTATGAACATTTTATGTAAAGACAATTATAATAAATCCTTTCAATAAATATAATTAAATGATAAGAAATTCGTAAGTTTTTGATTTTTTTCATGTTATTCTTCATAAAAAATAATAATATAAAAACATGTGTTCCATATGTTTCAGATAAAATCAAACATTTTAAATATTACAAAAACACAATACAACCTTTTAATACATCATTGATATTGAAAGTAATAAAAAACCACATTTAAAATTTTAGTTTGTTGTTTATTTTGTAAAAAACTATTTTTATCAAAAATACAAAAAAAATAACCTTTTATTTACTTTTAAAAAATTTTATTCAATTTTTTTTTATTCTTTGTCCTTCTGTTTTATTTATATTAATATATCGAGTCTTATAATTATCATCCAATATATTTCAAAAATATAAAAGTACACGTTTTTATACTACGTGTTAGAAACAAAAAAAGTGAATACCCTAAAATTCCTTTCTACGTTTATTTTAATATACATTTTTTATGGAGTCTCATATAAGTATCTTTCTAACACTTACAAACAAACACTTTTACGCATGTGCTTTTTTCTTAAATTCTTCTTTTTTTCTCTATCCATAGACCGACCCCTACAGGATTTTTTTTTCACATTTGAACACTTTTCCCTTACCTTCGACTGTAAACTTTCTCTTTCTACAAAAAATACCCTGTTGTCATGTTAATTACCCTTCCAATAGCTTCTCTACCACAGTTGTCTTTCTCCGTGTGTGCCCAACCATGTTTTTTTTCTCTTTCCCTCTCACATTATACGCACTACCTCTATAAGATAAAATTACAAACACTTTTACACACCCACACAAACGCGCATATTTTATAACCAGTAATATAATCACCAGAGGAAGGTTTAGACCGCTTGGCAATAGCTTTGAGTATATGCCAAGATGTCACGTGGTTATACACTCAGAAAACATCGATGCTGCGTCCGGGACCACGTGGTAAGTCTTAACCGTTAGACCTATATGGCGGGTAAACTGCTGTAACGTGACTATTCCGTTAATGACTATACTAGTCGAACAGAGACGCAGATTTTTCTTTATATTGCTTTAATTATATTTTGGAAGAATCAATTTACACGTGTACTTTTATTTCTCATTCCAATGAATCTCGACAAAGAACTTAACAATTTTACTTGAAATACTGTGATTAATTGAAAACGCTGCTCAACTATCAAGAAAACTCAGTACGTGTATCCAAACAGAACATTGAATTTCTCCGGTTGCGTGCACTTACTCGATTTCCTCAACGACTATTCCTAACAAAACAAGTAATAAAAAAAAAACAACTTTGTGTAAACGGTAGGTTTCAATTAAAAATTGAAAAATTAATGAAAAACAACCATGTGGTTAATATATTCTTTTTTTTTTTTTTAATTTAGATTAAAAATTTTTCCTAAACTTTTTTTTAATCTTGAAAAAAAACAAATAATACCAGATATTTATATTGAAAGTAAAAACAATAGAATAACAGTCATTCAGCACAGTAAGAAAAAAAAAATAATACAAATGTTAATATATGAAATTATCGATAAAAAAAAAGTCAAACAAAAAAAGAAAGTAATAAGAATGAGAGCGTAGAAAGTACAATGTAGAAAAATAACCACAAGGTAGATAATACCGGTATAATTCGTTTGCAAAGTACAAATGAAACAAAAGAAGATTTACGACCGAATTGGTTTTCTTACAGATACTATAATACACCACAATTCTTTTATTCTTTTCATCTCATATAATAATAAGGTTGATTGGTCAACAGAAAAAGAGAAAAAGACTTTTGCGGTTAGTTTTTTTTTTTATATCTATATATCTTCGACGTCTCAATCAATTGAAATTTCATTCTATACTATAATCAGGTGAGAAATTCTAGTAGTCTTATTCTGATTTGCATGTATACAATCTCTCTTTCTTACGACAATGTTATCACATTCTCATTTATTCCTTATTAAGGTTGTATCTATATGCTAATGACGTTTCATTATCAACTCATTATTCTTTTTCTTTATACCAAATTGTTCTCCAACCCAGTGTAGTAAGTCAAGTGACGTATATAATATTGAAAGTTCAAGTCACGTTTTTTGTCTTGTATTCTACAACACTATATTTCAATTTAAAATTCGTTTAAATTAAATCATCAAAGAATAAAATCATATGTCCTATATGTAAAATAGTTTCTTAAATTCAACTAAAAAAATCGTTTATTCAAGTAGACAATTTAAACTAACAAATGTTATTAAAAAAAAAGAAACAAATAAAAAATCTGCCTGTAATATTATCTAGACTTTCAAACATTGTTAAAACGCATTCCTAACTTATTGTAGACAGCATTACTACTACTACTACTACTACTACTACTACTACTACTACTACTACTTCTACTCGCATACAGAAAAGGTAAATGCACAACACAGCCCCAGCAGCAGCATCAAAAGAAGCAACTGAAAATGAAATACTCAAAAGTTGGTACCCGGAGAACTTTGACTAAAGCCCAGCGAAATATTTGATTTTAGTCGCACGTTGTTCTCTCTCTCTCTCTCTTTTCTCTGCACCTATACTACTCCCTTAGACATCACCAAGCATACACAGCAGAAGAAGGGTACTCGCAAATAATACGAAATATTTGGGCGACGTATACTCGCGCAAGTAAGAGAAAGAGAGAAAAACAGTGCGCCCTCAGAGAGAAAGAGAGGGATGAGGGGGGACTACTGACGAGTGGGCGCGAGAGAGAGAGAGAGAGAGAGAGAGAGAGAGAGAGAGAGAGAGAGAGGCATACTCGAATGGAAAAAGTTGGCCGAGATTGTTCGTGGAAATTGCCTGCCATTGTCGCCCAGGAGAATATATGTCGAAACTTCAGTTCAGTAGAGGGAGAAAGAGAAAGAGAGATAGATACAAAGCAGCGAGTGTATGTGTATATGTGTATGTATATGCAGAGGTCCTGTTTTGCACGTAAAATGGCTCGTTATGAATGTTTTATGAACTGACACAAGGGCCAACTTGTGTGTGAGGGGGGTGGTAAGCTGTTCTCTGTATATATATGCACATCCCTATATATGTACACCACCATCAACATCCCTTTTCCTCTCTTTACTATATCTCTCTCTAACACTATATTCACCGGAACATCGACAAAGCACACCATTGCATAATGCATTTACGATTTTGCGTTATGTCGATAAGCGAACATGATCATTTTCACATAGAGGCCTGAAATCTCTGATCGGTTAAAATACAATTTGATGGAAGTGATTTTCTGCTGGGGTGAATTTCTCATACCATCCTTCCTTTTCTCTTACACGTGAACTATATATACAAAGGTTGTATATAGGTAACGTATAGGTGAGATATACCAAATGGTTTCGAGGCTACCGACAGTTGAAATTCCCCGAGAGACAGAGAGCTTTCTAAAGGTAAACCAGGTCAAATCAATATTTCCGACGTTTCATCAAGAAAATGATAACTTGATAAAATCAAAATAGTCAATATTGACCTGGACTGTAATTTTCAGTTATTTTACTATCACCTGAACTTATAAGGTATATAGGATCTGCTGCTTTTGGGCTTTGCGGAAACGTATGCAAAAATAAATTTGATTGTTTAAATTGGTTGGAAAAAGGATTAAAGTCTTTTTTTATTTTATTTTTCAATGTGAATTTTTAATAATTTTTGATTGATTGAAATGATAAAAATATATAAATCTTTAATATAATAGTGATATTTGAAAATATATCCAAGTAACAAAAATAAGTATATTTGAATTTAATATGATTTAACTAGTTAGTTTAATACATAGAATGTCGATTGGATTTCTAAAATTTACCTTTAATTAAAATAAGATGAAACTAATATTCAGGATCCGTTTACCAAAGTAGAGAAACTTAGTTTGCATATCAACTAATTATCGATTTCATTTAAACTAATCCAATCAAACGAGCTTTCTAATAGTTTAAATAAACTCAGTTGTAGTTAGATACTTTAAATTAAACAATATAAATATAGACTTAAATACATTTTTAACAATTACAAAATTTCCATTTGAAATTTTGAAAAGAACATTCACTGATATTTGAAAATAAAAAAAAAAAGAGATGAAGAGTAGACAGTTGGTAATGAGCAAGCTTGTCGAAAAGATCGATCAAGAATCGCTTGTTTTAAAGCACTACTTGATCTTGAAGAGTAGCAGATATCGACTGTCGCTTCTCAGCTATTATCTCCCAGTTAAATACGAAAACGTGACATTCGCTAAATTTCACTTATTATTGGAAAGGTCCAAATCCTTCGTTGATTCTCTCAGATATAAAACTGGATAGATGCACAGAGAAGAGATCAGATGCATTCGCATTTAGTTGGTCTCAAAGTCTTAGTGAACATTAATTGTCACAGTGATATTGATTTTCTGACCAGCTTTCTTGTTTTTGGTGATTTTTAAACTACAGATATTTTGGCAAGACGAGGGATAATTTGATAGCAAAGATAGTGTGCGAAAATATGTGCAGGGACGTACTGTTGAAAAAAAAGAGCAATTAGATATTGGAAATGTGGCTGAGCTTCAGTGGTTTTCGATAATTTATGGATGTAGGGTAACTGAAAGAGAGAAAAGTAAAGGTTGAATTTCGTTCATTGAATTTATATTGGCTTGAGAATTGAATTTCATTGAACGAATTAATACTAGGATCGTACACGAAGCAATATTTTTCATTTTTTGAAAAATTATATTTTTTATATACGATTTATTAGAAATTAATTATAAGAGATTTTATTATAATTCTATTTAAAAAATTTATGGAAAAAAGAGAACATTAGATATTAAAGATAATTATTAAAACATTTGTAAAAAGAAAGTATAAAACTAAAAATATTGAAACAGAAAAACAACCAATTTTTATTTTTCTTTAAATACTGTTTATTTTGCATAAAATAAATTAATTATTAAACAACGTTTAACAAACATACCTATATACACATACACTATTGTAAAATCCAAACCTCTCCCCTCCTTTCCACCTTATTGCAACATCCCAGCATAACAATGGTATTAACGTAAAAACAATTTGTTCAAGGAAGGGGCAATTCGTAAACGCATTAAGCAAACGAGCTTTCCATTAAAAGCAAGGCGTTAAAACACACACACAAAAAAAAAGGAAGGAGATTCAAGAGAGAAGATGTTACGCGAGAAGAGAACGAAAACGAGACAACAACAAAAAAAAAGAAGAGAAAGAAAATAAAAAGCTGTTATAGTGCAATACTTGGGTTTAGAGGATAGGGTTAGTATGCACGATTAACGTTACTAATCGCCAATTTACTTGGAGTATAAAAGAGATGTAGAGAGTAACGTTATCCGAGATTTGCCACTCATAATAAAGAGCTTTTTCTTTTTCTATTGAAGGTGGGCTAGTGGTAAATGGTTTAATACTTCCAATGTATATACAAACTCGAAAGGATACCAAGATACAATTTTAGCCACATGAGTGTAAGAAAAGGGAAATTCTTAGCATACCATGAGATAATAAGTAGGAGCGCGTGTATGGCGTTCTGCCAAGTGTCTCATCTGCCTTATCCTATACTTTTCTTTCGTATTCGCATACTGAGAACGCTTTTTATGCATCACACGATGAGCTTTTAGCCTTGGGATAAGCTTCTTACAGCATATGGGTATTTGAAATTTATAACGAGACCTGGAAAATTGATGAAAAACTAAAAAATCTCGATATTTTACTGTCCTTGTGATAGTAGCCTATATATATAACTTAAGATATCGGATTGGCTCTTATATTTCTTGCGATGCTCTGTAAACTTTTGCCCGAGTCGTTGATGTTATATTGCGAATGTCACGTGCGTGTGTGTATATGTATATGTATCTCTATTACTTTCTTTTTACTTGAGACCTACTCTTTGCACTGACTTTTTTTTCGCTCTTAGTTCTTTGACGTTGATTTAGAGTTTTTAGTAAAGTCGCGAGATACTTTGGAAAAATTTCTTGGTTGATCAGTGAGAAAAATATTTGCTGAGAGAAATCTTGGTATATGAGTGAAAGAAAAAGAAAGCTGGACCTTACTTACTACTGGAATTGATTTATTGGTAAAAAATAGTTTTGATATTAGTTATAGCATTATCAAAATATTGCAACGAGGTTATTTTTAACGAAATTATCTTATTAGTAATAACATGATTACAAACTGCACTATTCAAATTATTAATAAAATCAAATACATCCTCAACACAGCAAGGTATGATAATACGAATTTCAATTTCCCAACCAAATCGACAGTTCAAATTACCAATAATTCTTCAAAAACCGAATTGCCAGTAGGGTGGCAAGAAGAGAGAGAGAATACCCTTAAGCACGTACTAAAATCACTGTCTCGGTTCATCGAAGCTCTCTCGTTCAAGTGTCGGAATCGAAATGTTATTGGCCAATTTTCCAAAGTTCCGACGATCAAACCCCTTTCCTCCTCCTCCTCCATTCACATCCCATCAGCATTTCTGTCTCTCTCATCTGGTAGTGTAAAGCCAGAAGTACCAGGAAAGAGAGATAGATAGATAGATAGATAGAGATATATATACAGAGAAATCGAAGTACACGTATGCGTGAATGGCAGCAGCAAGTATATAGTAACGTGTGTAGCCCACGACTGCAGTTTTCGAGTGGGCACACAGGAGTTTAGGACAGCAGCAGCAGCAGAGAGCCATTGCTGGCTATTACAGTAGTAGCAGAGAAGCAGCAGACGCAGCTCTCTCTATCTCTGAAGAGGGTTAAATGTGCTCTGTGGTAGCTGCGGTTGAATTCAATGGCTTTACTCTCTAGTCGCGCGCACGCGCTTCTCCTACTGCTGCTTTACCATCCTACTATTCCTCCTCTATACTAGTAGGCACTTCCTGAATCGGTAGAGCCACGCGCGCGCGCGCGGCATAGCATATATAAGAGTTTCTCTCGTAACTTTGTTAATTAAATGAATATTCTACCGGGCTATTAAGCCACCGACCACCATCACTACTACTGCTGCTGCTACTTCTATGCCTTCAGGGCAGCTTTGAGAATCGTTTTCTCTCTAACGAGTTTGATGGTCAAATTGACCGGATTGTGGGATTCAAGAAAACCCCGGTGATCGTCTCTTCCTTTCCCTCTTTAGCTTTGGATCCTATAAGAACTAAAACCCCCACTTCTTTTTTTCTTTTTTCTCTCTTTTAGCTTGTTTTCTACTGATTGTTTTTATGTTTGAAACTCAGAAGAAAGAGAGAGATGAACCCGTTATGAACTTTTTAATCGCAGTTTCTAAAAGTTACACAATCAAATTGTGTCATTAAATGAAATATAAAAAAAAAAGAGATAAAAAAATAAACTTTAGGACTTTTTGAAATGTATTATTTGAATTGCTACTTTAATACTTTTACACACACAGTGAGGAATGTATATAAAAATAAGAAATTGTATTTTTTGAAAATTTTTTCTTATTCTTCTTTATGTTTCAATTGAAAATATACACGCAAGTTTTATATATTCCATCGAAATAAATTTAAAAAAAAAGAAAAGGAAAAAAAAATTTATAGAATATTTGAATTGAAACAAGTTGTCGTTGGCAAACAAGTTTATCGTTTCTCGTCGCATATTTTTCCCTATACCAAGCTTTCTATCCAAACTTTTTTTCCTCCCTAAAGTCCAAAAGAAACTTCAGCACACAGCGATTTACCCTCATCGTATAGTAGAAAGCTACTCTCCCAAAGTCTTATACAGATCATCCAAGCAAACTACTTTATTTATCACGACCAATTAATACGATTGCCGGAGGGAAGCTAAGAGTTTTTTGCTCGTACAAAAACTCTCACACTGACCAAGTAAAAAAAAAGGAAAAAGAAAGAGTAAAAGGAATGCCGTTGATAAACTAGTTGAAGGTAACGTACAACCACGATGAGTCGTTACAAATTATAGCAAACTAATTTTACTCGTCTCCTGTTGACTGCTGGTATTCTTCACTTTTGGAATGCCTGCACTGAGAAAGAAGAAGAGAGGAATATTAAGACTATGTATGTTGGTTGAACGAAGAGAGAAGGGGCGTGTCGAGTGATTAAATCGTTCTACTCGCATATCGAATTCCATCGGATGCACTCTTTTCTACCACGAGAATTGTAGACAGAAAAAAGAGGGGGGAAAAAAGTGCTTGGTCTCAAGAGCTTTTTCTCTCTTCTCCATGATGTTTGTAGAAAATGAGGGAGACTGAAATAATACTATACCGGAATGGTGACTCTTACATGCTGTGCGAAGTGCTGCTGTTGCTTTTGGTATAAAAGGGATACGATTGTGATGATACAGTAGTGTCACTGGGTAGACAAGAGGAGAGAAAAGTTAGGAGCTTTTTCGTGTTTTTGTTGTATTCTGAGAATTTGATGGATTTATATAGATAAATTTTAGGTGGAAAATGTTGATAGTTTTTGGTTGAAGGATTTATTTTTGAAGGTATACAAATAAGTATTGTAATAAAAATTTTATTAGTTTTCATAAAAAAAAAACTTACCTCTGACAAAAATGACTCAAAGATTGTTACTGTTATCATAGGTGTATAAGTATAGAAAGTGAAATTTACCTGAAACAGAACAAAACAAAAAAATTATTAATTACTTTACACTTACATTAAATTAATTTATATTCAATAAATATTAAAATCAAATCTCATATAATAGAATCCAAGCTTTAAACACCCAATATACATTAAACTCAGCTCTCTTAAACTAAACTGACTGATTGAACACGCCAAAGACGTTTTCGACCAAAAGCATCGAAGCAAACGCGACCTCCCTCCACAAGTATTTCGCGCCACGAATGCAGTTTATGACTTCAATTCGAAACGCATACATATATAGCTTTTCTCTCTCTCTCTCTTTCTCATTTAAAGCTCCCGACAAGTAGAACAGCACAAACTAGAAACGCTAGAAAGAGAGAGAGAGAGAATGATAGAGAGATATATATATAAAGGCCTCGAGTAAAAACACCATTTATCTTGCTCAAGTGGCGCAAGCACGCAGATCTATAGCTTCATGCATATAACTCTCTCCCTCATACTCACAAACGTTTCTGCGCGGAAGGCGTCCCAGTTTCCTACTTCATTGGTTTCTATGATTATTGAGTTTTGGAAGGAGAGAAGACGAGCAAGCGTAAGTAAGAGAGAGAGAGAGAGAGAGAGAGAGAGAGAGAGAGAGAGAGAGAGAGGGGGGATTCTAGTACGGATGAGCTTCGAAATTGCGTCAGTTGGTGCTGGAGCTGCGATATCTCCGCGCAAGGAATCCCGAGGAGTAGAGAGAGAGAGAGGAATATATATGTATATCCGCGGAATTTCACTCTATACCCGTTTGCTAAATCGAGATCTGTGTGAGCGTTTCGAGCTTTAGACGTTGCTACGTTGATGCTTCTATATATGTATGTAGGTATGTATGTGTGGATATATTCAAACGTATAAGTATGTATATACGTGGGCTTAAGCAAGTTTTAGCTTCGAACTGTGCTTGGATATAGGAAATAGAAATCTTTGAAACTTTCTGAGTATTAAATATTTGATAGTTAGATTGTTAATCCATGTAATTTACTGAATAATCAGGATTTGTAATTTTAAAAATTCTTTTAATTTACACATCAAAATTTTTTAAGTAATTTACAAAATTTTTTTATCATACTCATAATCAACCTACTGAGCTTGCACGTCTGAGTCAGTTCTTGCAGTACCAACTCTTACGAGAACAATACATAGCCTGTGTGTTTGCTACCCTCCTATTATTTCGCGCCCTTTCTCGAGAATTCATTACGTCGCCATTTAGTACGATCCAAGAACAGTCGAGCTTTTAGGTGTCATAGCCAATGTGAACCTAACGCCAAGTCCAAAAGGAGTGTGCTGCTCCTGCTGCAGGACCTTTTCATATTTTAAGACCTTACCCAACGAGGTATATGGTGGGGTGATCCTGTGAAACAAGGGAAAAAGATGGTGTGGGTTTTAAAAGAGTGTGAGGAAATAAAAGGGGGGGGCGAGCTTCAAATGAGCTTTTGCGGACACCAGCTTTCTTTCTTTCAAGACTGCTTTTATTTTTTTTTCTTTCTCTCGTGCAAGCTTCTTGATATTTATGAAGGGGGTGTCCCGAAAAAGCTCTAAGGGTGCGAAGCGAGTCAGTTTTATGGTGGTCCTGAGCTGGACTCTATAACCGAGCTTGAATTATTTGATGAGGGGAGAAAAGTGAACCTTCTCACTGACTGTTCTTTCTCTTTATTAAAAATAATGTTTGGTTGAAGGAGGGTTAATATTTAATAAAGGGATTTGCTAGTTTAATAATTGCTGCAAGCTCATTTTTTGTATATTGATTAATCAATTTTTTTTTTCTTTTTTGTTTATACTAGCATTAAGTAGTTTACAAAATTTATTTTAGAAAATTAATTTTCGGTATATATAATTTGTATTAAAAAGGAAAACTCAATTTTGTTTTTATAAAATATTGTCAATAACATGCTTTCAAGAAAATCATTGCAGATCTTTTTTTCAGATAAAGCTTTGGAAACCTTTGGCGCCAAAGAAGAAGTAGCGGAGAAGAAAAAAAAAATTCAATTTTGTATTTTCTAGGAAAGTCAGTAGTAGTGTTATAAATTGCCAGGGAAAGGTTTCCTATCGATTTCCGTGTGTGTGTATGTGTGTGTTCGTATACTCGAGAGTAAGTTAGGTTGCCTGGAGTCGTGTCGTATTTCACGGAGAAGATATCAAGCAGGGATTTTGGGCATCTTTCGGGGCGTAAGCTTCATGCTGCTACGATACAGAGGCTCATACAACAGGCTTAACAAAATCCACTTGTCGCCTTGTCGCCTCTCTCTCTTTCTCGACTTCAGTTTGATTCAAGATTTTCATATGATAAGACTAAAAGGTATTTACGGCAAATCTTCTTATACATGTCAGATACACAGGCTGTTTTATTAGTCTATCAATTTACACTGCTAACATTTTCTTTTATTTTTTTTTTCTTGCTGTATCAAGATCTTAATTGAATTTTAAGAGATTTACGTCAGTATTAACAAAATAAAGTAAATATTAACTTATTTTTTATAATCAATAAAAAACATAATATCTTATCAAATCAATTTCTCTTCACTTTCAATAAAAATTTAATTTCTTCCCTTTTCTTTTCACTTTTCAGAACAAAATAAAAATCCGTATTCAAAGTAAGGCTTACATCTTAAGTGAGAGAGAAAGGTGTATGTATACACGTATACATATAACGTAAACGTTTGGCCTTGCGCCTCGCGTCCAGACCATTTCTCGCATGGTAGCGGCTTGGGCTGCCAGTATAGTAGGCGCGCGCTCTCTCTCTCACACACACACACGCGACCTCTACTTAAATATTTTCCTCGACGGCTTGAAAACTTCAGACTATACACGCGCGCCTACGGCTATGTTGTATATACATACACGTTGGCTGAAGCCAGAAGAAAATCTCAAGCGATCTTCCACATATTTACGCGCAGCAGATAAAGGGAGAGCTTGCAAGAGCTTGCAGCCAAATCACGTATATGCCAGAGCTTTGAGAAGGGGGAGGATAAGGATAGTATGGAAGGTATTAAATCTCAAATATTTAATATTCTTTGGATTTTATATCGCGTTCGTGCGATGTCTGCTATGAAGCTGAAGCTACCCGCTGGAGCTAGCCGCAGACCAGGGACGTATAGACCATGTGGGGCCCCCCCAATGAAAAAACCTATAAAATCTATTTTAAG